>WAAB01005329.1:13477-24620 GCA_013389865.1 Piaya cayana
ACTGGCCTCCAGCTGGATTTAACTCCATTTACCACCACTCTCTGGGCCCGGTCAGCCAACCAGTTCTCCACCCAGGAGAGTGTGTGTCTGTCCAGGCCGGAGGCTGACAGTTTCTGTAACAGAATGCTGGGAGAAACTGTGTCAAAGGCTTTGCTGAAGTCCAGGAAGACCACGTCCACAGCCTTTCAGTGAACCAGCAGACTCTATTTGGCACAACTTAGCAGCTGCTTTTGGTGGCAAAGCCTTTGAACGAGGCTTCTGTAAAATAATCAGATCACTCCAGTGTTGACGGGGATCTCATTGTTAGCATGAAAATCGCTTGGAGAGCAATGTGATTCTTTGCTTTATGAAGCGACTTTTATGCTTTCTCAGACATTTCTAAAGACAGACTTCACTTACAAAACCAGCTTCAAGTTCTCCTCATGAGGAGTTGCCTCTTGAGGCAAAGGTGTGTTTTTGTGAGCCCTGCCTTTTCGCCCATGGCTGGATATTTATTTGTGTCACTGAGGACACACAGAGTGGATGCATGTAAAGAAAACTCTTGATATTCCATTGTAGGCCAAGTGGATGAATGTGAGCTTCTGCAATTGAAAAGCAGTTTTGAGAGAATATTGCTTTTTAGGGCAAGCTGTGAAGTCACAACTAAATTGTTTTCAGGGAAATATTTGTAGGACAATACTTATCTATCTTTTTGGAAACAATCTACTATTAAAGACTGCTTTTGCTAACGTCTGTGTTCTTGTTTATGCAGGACATTAATGGGTGCCTTGAAATTAAATCTCGGTGGTGCTCCAGAGGGACCTGCTGGGACCGGCAAAACAGAAACAACAAAAGATCTTGCAAAAGCACTAGCTAAGCAGGTACCAAAATATATTTTTTCTTCCATTGTTTGTTTTGCTACGTAGATATTTCTTTAAATGCTATTCTTAAGCAAGGAGTCCTTGTTCTGTATCTATTCTTTATTCACAGACATAGCTGGTAAGAAACCCACGTTTAAGACTTCGTTTCTATGATATCCTAGTGTTGTGATCCAAAATTAGCAATAAGAATCGCTTCCCATTTCAGATGCTAAGAACTTTGTAGTGGCTGTGTTAATACTGAGGGAAGTTCTCCGTGTGTTTTTGTTGTAGTGTGTGGTCTTTAATTGCTCCGATGGTCTCGATTACAAGGCGATGGGCAAGTTCTTCAAGGGGCTGGCGCAGTCTGGTGCATGGTCCTGCTTTGATGAGTTCAATAGAATTGAGGTAACATTTTAATTCAGACAAATAAATAGATCAGGCTTTAATTTAAGACTTCAGAAGTTCATACACGACAGTATTATTGACAATGTTCTACTTTTATTTGTGGTATAATTTGATAATTAATGACCGGATGGGTTTTATTGTTATTCCAACAGAGTTAGATTTAAGTAAATACTAGTAAGTGTGGAAAATCCACGAAGTTCTATTTTGTATGTTTTAGTGCCCATAAGACCTTAATTTCATCATTTATCTGCTGTGACATGTTTATTAATGAATTCAAGAGTTAGAATGCTCATTTTCCAATACTGTTTCCTTAATACTTTAAAGCTCTGAAGGGTGACCCTAGGCTGCCTTTCCCATTCTTTACATTTAATCTCACTGTGGGGTGTTGAGTGAGTTGATCTTTCTGAAAAGCCTAAATTCTTTGTCATCTGAAATGAAAGGGATGTACTTTCGGAGGCCTCCGGTCCACCTAACTTAGATATCTACCTTCATGCAGATGATACTTCCCTTTGGAGCCTTCTGGAAGCCTCTGTTATCTGTCTGAATACAGAATAATGGCATTAACTTTCAGGGGATCGATTTAATAGACAGCTAAAATATTTAGGCTCAGTTATCAGACACAGGGTGATTTTCACACAGAGGAATGCAAATATAGCCATCAAAATATGTAAACAAAACCATTTAGTGTTGTCTCCAAGTGTCTCACGTTTTTCAATCTGCTCTGTCTGTATTAGGTTGAAGTATTATCTGTAGTTGCCCAGCAAATACTTAGCATACAGCAAGCTATTATCCGCAGCCTCAAAACGTTCATCTTTGAAGGGACGGAGATCTCTCTTAATCCCACCTGTGCTGTGTTTATCACAATGAACCCTGGGTATGCTGGACGGGCAGAGCTGCCTGATAATCTCAAGGTAAATCTGCATTCCTGACTTCTCATAGAGAATAACAGAATTTGCATCTTCTGGTCTCTTATACCAAGAAAAGGGAGGCAGCAATCAAATAAAACAGTGATAACAGTATTCTGCTGGGCTTTTCCTAAGCTTTAAGTGTTTGGGATTGTATAAAAACTCACAGTTCACAGCTTTAACTGTGCTCTTTCAAAGTGGAAATTCTCCTGATTTACAGTGGCTTGTCTATTCCAATCCCATTTGAATTTATTATAACTTTGCAAATTGCTGAGACACTGCAGACACTGATATAGTCTTAGTTCTTTTCCTAGCTTTGCCACAATTTTTTTGCGTGACCTTTTACAAGACATTAACCACACTATGTGTTAGTTTGTCTGTTACGGCAGTGAGAGGAAAGACACCTCCTTTTTCCTATATTAACAGTTCTTTAGGATTGTGAGTCTTTCTAAACATTCATTTCGATAGCGCTTAGCACAGACCTCTTGAAACTTTTGGTAAGATCGCAGTTCCAGTAGCAATTTTAATACAATCTCATAGATTTCAGGTGGTTCTGTAAGTCATGAAAATGGAATACAGAGTATGGAAGTTTGTGAATTTCTGGGGAGATGCTATTCTTGCAGAACAAGCACAAGTTATTACTATATTCCATAGTCCAAGTTTATATCTTACTTTTTTTTTTTTGTTCCAGGCACTGTTCCGAACAGTTGCCATGATGGTTCCAGATTATGCTTTGATTGGAGAAATTTCGCTTTATTCAATGGGATTTTTGGACTCTAAGAGGTAAGACATGCTGAATTTTCCACCTCAGTTGAGTCAGATATACCACAGTCCTCTCTAAGGCAGATACGTGTATTCAAGGCACACCATTCTGGCAGGCTCTCTGTATTCTCTCTATCCAGAAAGTACTTTTTCACCTCCTGCTTTATCCTCAGTTCTGATTTACCACCTCATGTTGACAGATATCCATCTCTACACGAGACCATTTGGAAAATGTATCATAATATCAAACAGAATTTCCAAATGGCGCACGCATTTTCTGGTGTGGCTAATCTGCAATTTCGCTTCTTAGGTGGTTTGCGCCATCTTATCAGCTGATACATGTGATAATCACTGCGGTTGTTTTTTGTGTATAACTACTTAAGTTATTTTTCTTGCATAGTGAGATATTCTCATTCTACACGTGATCTTATGTCCGCAGTCTTGCCCGGAAAATTGTGGCCACTTACCGTTTGTGCTCTGAGCAGCTCTCGTCTCAGCATCACTACGATTATGGAATGCGTGCTGTCAAATCCGTCCTGACAGCAGCAGGAAACTTAAAACTGAATTACCCAACTGAAAATGAGAGCATCTTGCTGCTTCGGGCTCTGCTGGACGTTAACTTGGCCAAGTTCTTGGCGCAGGATGTGCCCTTGTTCCAGGTGAGCTCTCGGGTCTTTGTTACGTGTTTAAATTTTGTGATGAGGATTTAAAATCCAGTATAAGAACTCACGGAAACTATCTCTTAGATAGTTTAGAGCAGTTTGATCTGAATGCTGCCATATTATGGTTGGACTCGAGGATCCGGTGGGTCTCTTCCAACCTGGTGATTCTATGATTCTATATTAATGTTAAGTTATTTCAGTCCACTGATCTCCATGCACTCCTTGGTTCTGTTAGTATTAATTTGAAAAGCTTACGTTCAGGGGTGGCTTTCAAGATATTTTCTAGAATGTTTTAAAAGATATCTTGCTAAAGGTTTTTCCTCTTTCTTTTAATCAATGTTTAAATACTGTTCTATTCTGTCTTCTCTTAACAGGGCATCGTATCTGACCTGTTCCCTGGAGTGGTTCTTCCTACACCTGATTATGATCTTTTTATCCAGGCACTAACTGAAAACATTAAGAAAATGGATCTTCAACCAGTTCCATGGTTCATTGGAAAAATCATTCAGGTTTATTTTCACGTACTTCTGGGGAAGACAAGCGTGAAAGCAGAAGCGTTTTTCACTTACCGTGTCATGAATTAATAGCTATTAATTCCCATAATCAATTAAGAGACTATTACAAACAACATAATTTACTGAGTAAAGATCATGGAGTAGGAGCCTGCTTGGCTCGTAGTGATTTATTATTTTTTTTTTAATTCAGCCAGCCTGGGAAGGAGATAACGTGGGCACATCCTGGGTCTTGTGGCACAGGACAGAAAACTAAACCGAATCTCTCGCTAACTGAGGCGGCGTGTCCTAGTGAACAGTCAGCCTCTGCTCCCAGTTCTGCTCACAGTCCCCTGGAGAAGTCTTGAAAGGGATCACACTTATTACCCTTGCTTGTTCTTCACCTCCAGCTCTGTGTTCCCACTGTCTCCCATTTAGTAGAATTAATGACCTTTTAAAGAATGTGTAACTTTTTTTTTTGTCTTCTGAGTAGTGGTGCCTAGTGACTGTGTAATGGAAAAGGCAAAAATTCATGGCCTGTGGCAGGAACATAAGGAGCCTCTCCAACAGCNAGATCCTTAGAACCACTGCGGAGGTGGTTGAATCCCCTTCCCTGGAGGGGTTTAAGGGACGGGTGGACAAGGTGCTGAGGGACATGGGTTAGTGATTGATGGGAACGGTTGGACTCGATGATCCGGTGGGTCTCTTCCAACCTGGTGATTCTGTGATTCTATGATTCTGTCATGTCTGAGTGCAGGAAAGATTCCTCTAGTTTCATACGCATGATGTTTGCTTTTGTGCTGATGTCCCTGCTCCAGATCTATGAAATGATGCTGGTGCGCCATGGTTTCATGATTGTTGGAGATCCTATGAGTGCGAAGACCTGCGCATACAAAGTGCTAGCTGGAGCCCTTGGCGATTTGTATGCAGGTAACATTGTTCAGCCACAAACCTCTCATTAAATGAAATTAACTCTTTGACTAATGCTTTTCCTTTGCAGAGATATGCCCAGGTTGCTAATTGCCCTATAATCTGCTTTCTTGACTGGAAACTTTCCATTTAGTGAGCTGGTTTTGTCTTGAAGAATTTTTGTCTATATTTACTGTAGACTGCAAGTGGCCTCCATAAGAATATAAAATCTATTCTGCTCTGCTTTTTGGTTTTTTTCCACATGTATCTGTGCAGAGGAGTTTGTGCTTTCCTGTACAATTAATGGAATTTCTTGTTTACTGCTACCTACCTACCCCATATCTGGGTTTGTTTTTGTCTTGGGCAGCTCAAGTTCTGTCCTTCAGTTGTTGAATGAAAATAACCTATTGGCTCCTCAAGGTCATCCGTCTATTTGTCTTTTCACACAGTGAAATCCATGAATGAATTTGCTGTCGAATACAAGGTTATTAACCCCAAAGCAATCACCATAGGACAGTTATATGGGAGTTTTGATCCTGTAAGCCACGAGTGGACGGATGGAGTTCTTGCAAATGCCTTCAGGGAACAAGCGTCTTCTACCACAGACGATCGGAAGTGGATTATTTTCGATGGCCCGGTGGATGCGGTTTGGATAGAGAACATGAACACTGTGCTGGATGATAATAAAAAGGTAGCTTGATTTTTGCTGGTAACCTCGTCCTTGAATATACATATTTTATCTTACTAGTAGCAATATGATTACTGTATTAGTCAGAGAAGGTGTGAGACTTGGGGAGGTCTAATGTCCTTAAAAGCTTTGCTTTGTCCCCTCATTTATATGAATGGTTTTAGTATATGTTATTAAGCTGTTATTATCCATGGAAGCTTTGTCTTCTTTCTACTCTATTGAGACAAAGTTGTTCATGGAGGCATTTTTGTCGACCTTTTAGGAAAGAGAAATACGTAAACTCAGTTCTTTCACTGAAAACTGAACTTATTTAAATTACATAGTGAATAAATTAACCAAAAAAACCCCCCAAACTGCAGGTCATAACTGCTTTTCCACGCAGAGTTATTTAAAGATGAAGCATTGTTCTCTGTTTCTGTGAACCACTACAGTAACACATAGGGAAAACTGAGACAAGGCCAGAAAATATCGTGTTTTGTGAGAATATGAATGAGTGAATGAGGAACGATGCTAATTAGAATGTTCAGTGGTTTTGTGACAGGCGTTGCTTTCACTGGTTGATTAACACTGACAAGCCTAGATCATGTTTACACGATGCTCCTCTTCTAGCTGTGCTTAATGAGTGGTGAAATAATCCAGATGAATTCAAAAATGAGTTTAATCTTTGAGCCAGCAGACTTAGAGGAGGCATCTCCAGCAACTGTCAGCAGGTAACGTAAAGACATTCCAACTCGACCTGTCACACCTTGCACACCTAGTCCTGTACTCTTAAGCTGTCTGTTCTTCCCAGGTGTGGTATGATCTATATGGACCCGCAGCAGCTAGGCTGGCAGCCGCTGAAGGATTCCTACATGCAAACGCTGCCCCCAAACCTGCAGGGAGAACACCGAGAGCTGGTGCGAGGCTTCATTTTTTTACCTCTGTCTAATTTGGAAAGTTAAGGTGATATTCACACTTTGCCCACTTGAAGGCAGGCGTGCAGAACTGAAATCTCTCGAAATACTTCCAAGATTTAGAGAGCCCCAGATCTCCTAGGGGCTGTTGTAAATGATTTTGTAGTGATGAATGTCAAATGTTGTTGCAAAGAAAGCGCCTGAGAGCAAAACATGCCAGGAGTATTAGAAATGCAGCATGGGAATAACTAGAAGACTAAAAATGTTTTGAACTGCATCCATATTCTGTATAAGACATCCAGAGTTTAGCTTGAGAAATGCTTACAGTGATGTTATTATCATTAACAGCTTGATCTTCAAAGCTTTAGTCACCACATGAATCCTTGCTAAATAGTCTTTTGTGTACTGGATTTCTTGCATGGATGATACCTTTTTGTGTTGTGTACTGTCGTGTATCTTCCGTGTAGATGCAAATAAAAGTAGGTGGTGGGAATCAGCTTTTAATCTTACCGAAATTAGAATTCCCTTTATTTTGCATTAAAATCTAGTAAAAGAATAAGAATAATATCTCCCCACAATAGGGTTGGAGGTGGAAAAAATCTTTAATTTCTGTGATTTGATAAGACACTCTCTGAGTTTTTGCAGAAAATCAAGACCAAATTCAAAAAGAAGCAGTAAGCTTGGGAGAGCTCTTAATTGACATTTTTCTTAGTTCATCAAAGCAGAATAATTATTCCTTAACCAGCAGATAGCTTGACCCTGCCCTTGTTAAGGGAGGATGAAGCCCTTGTCTTTGTTTCTGTTGGAATAATTCTGTTGTTGCCTAAGCAAAGCCGTAGTCTCCCTCGCCTGAGCTACTGCTCTGCTGTCTGGATAACAAAATTCCTGCTGAAAACTTCTCTGTGGTAGAAGCAACTTGTTCTCGGTCGTTAGATAACGACAGTGTGACTTTGTGATCACCTAAGTGCTGCCTCACACAGGTCCTTTCCTGATCTTCCCTCTCCAACTTGGAGAATTTCTGAAGCTGATGTTTTATTGAGGGGAAAATTGAGGGACGGTGGGAAGTTTCTGCCTTGTTTTAAAGCTGTTTCCTTTTCTCCTGTTAGGTCAATGACTTGTTCATGTGGCTAGTCCAGCCCTGTTTAGACTTTATTCACCTTCACTGCAAAGCTTTTGTACAGACGTCCCCTATTCACCTGAGTTACAGCTTGATGAAACTCTACACTTGTCTGCTTGGTAAGTACCCTAAGTTTTATTCTTTGATTTCAATTTTTCTCTTTTTTTTTCTCCTGCTGTGTCTCATGACAAGGTGCAGGTTATCAGATGCAAGAAAATACCAATGGAATCCCTTACTCCTGACATCATACACCACCATCCCTTCCTTGTTGATCAGTATTAATTATAGTTCTTTGATTTAGCATGCAGAGCTTACACATCTGGACAGTGTTGTCAATGCTAAACTGAACATGATCTTGTGAGTGTGTTCCATATGTTTTGCTTGCTGTTTTCTAGCATCTGGAGAAAAGCATCAGGACCCTTTGTAAATATTATTTTTCTGATTTATTTTTATCTGTAAACAGTATTTTACACAGCCAAGATCCTTGCTCTTAGGTTGGCTTTGTTCCACTGAAGGTAATACCTGAGGTTATCTCAGAATACTTGTGCAGAAGTGCATTATTTACTGGGATTTATGGTGATTACTGGTATTTAACTAGAATTCAAAATATGTGTTTTAGATGAACTAAAGCAATCCAAGGAAGAGGAGAAGGGAAGCGTGTCTAGTCAGCAGATCACCTCGTGGCTGCAGGGGCTTTTCCTCTTCGCTTTGGTGTGGACAGTTGGTGGGATCATCGATGCGGACGGCAGAAAGAAATTCGATCTGTTCTACCGCAACTTGCTAATGGGAAAAAGTGATGAGAACCCACCCCCTAAAAGCGTGAAGCTTACCGGAAACACTTTATTCCCAGAAAAAGGTGCTTCTTCAAATCTGTACTTGCCTGGCCTTTTATGAAGCAATAAGAAAACGTGGTTCTTTAAGGGAGAATGGAATGCCTGGCAGATGTTAAGTCTGCAGCAGAGCCGCCATCTGCCAGGCCTTGGGCTGCACAGTTGGGTGCTCTTTGCTGTCTCGTTTAACCAAGAGTAGCATATGCCTCATGCTGAACTCAAACCATGCAGCTGAATCTGACCTAGAATGATTTGCTGATGATAATGGCAGTACAGGGGGAAGGCTATCTCATACACTAGAAATCTTTCTTTCTCTCAGTGTTGGATGTTTTGCATGGAAATGATTGAATTTTACTTTTATTCCCTAATCAATCTATTTTCCTATGTTGTGCTTTTCAATTAACAGGGAGTGTTTATGACTTCTATTTTCACAAGCATGGCAGCGGGCAGTGGAAAATGTGGACCGATTACATCACAAAAGAAGAGCAAGTTATCTCTCCAGGGGCTAAGGTTCACAAAGCTACCTTTCATTATAGAAAATAATGAATTGACTAGATGATTTAGAAATGTAAATCAACTACCTTAGCTCTCGTTCTACTATATTAGGCTGTTAAATGTTTGATGTGCAATATTTCATTAATCTTTGTAGGCTCCTTTTCATCTTTGTCTTAATTCCGGTGCTGTCAATATTGAAAGTTCAGCACGGCAGATGAACACGGAGCCTGGAGGTTGGCTGGTGGCTAAAATTTTTAGTTCTGCTTTTGTCTCTGTGATGGCATCTGACGTTGGGGAGGTCACAGTAGGAAAATGCCAAAGCCTGAATTTCCATTCCTGCATTTGTGTTTTCTGCATTTGATGTCTTGATATTGTAGATGAGTTAATCAGAGAAAGCAAGGAGAGATGGCTACTACTTCTTAGGGATACAGAGAGCAATACTGAGAGTCCTGAACTACCTGAAAGGAGGTTGTGGAGAGGAGGGAGCTGGGCTCTTCTCCCAAGTGACAGGNAAGATTACATTTCATTCTGCTAAAACCTTTTGTTTATACCTAGGTCACAGCTGCTAATGGTAAGTGGAAGATGAGGATGATGCACTGTTCCTTTTCCTTTGCACAGTAGGGGAACAGAATTAGACCACGCTTAACTCCGTGGTTCTCCTTCTGGGCTTTATATAATGTCTGTGAACTATAAAATAAATAATGCTATCTGTACCGTATACTGTATAAACGCTGAACAAGAAGTGGGGCCTTATTATCTATAAGAGCCTTTTCATAGCTTAAGTTTTCAGAGACAAGAATATTTTAAACCTGCATTTGTGCTACAGGCTTCCCATAGTCACTTGCAAATATTCATGTTAATTGAAGTATTAGCAGTTTGATTTTTCATGTGGTATTTTACTTCCCCTCCATAACAGGCATCTGAACTGATAATTCCAACAATGGAAACCGCCAGACAAATGTTTTTTCTTAAAACATATGTGGAACATAACGTTCCTTTGCTTTTTGTGGGTCCCACTGGCACTGGAAAATCAGCTATAACAAACAATTTTTTGCTACGACTTCCAAAGGAAAAATACATCCCCAGCTTCATCAATTTCTCTGCAAGAACCTCTGCAAACCAAACCCAGGATATTATTATGTCCAAGCTGGATAGAAGAAGAAAAGGAGTATTTGGACCTCCTTCAGGGAAAAAAGCTATAATGTTTGTGGGTAAGACAGCTTTTTCAGGGCTTTTATATCATTTTAGTCCTGGCTTTATGCAACGGAAGCGATTCACTGAGAACTAGTAATTTTGGATTGCCTCAGTGCTTTTTTTTTTTTTTTAGTCTTCTACAGAAGGATTAGCACTGCCACCTGCTGAAAAGTTTTTAACTGTTTAAAGTGAAGGTTCTCAGAATAGCTCATACTGCTGCAGGGACATGAAATAAAGTAAAACAAAATCACCAACCACACTGAACTATCACTTCTAAATATTCCTGTGAAGTATAATGTCATTTTTTTTTCTGCTTGGTTTAACGGGAAGCAAGAACAACAAGACACAGTCTTTTTCTACCTCTAGCCCAGTTATTTTTTCTTCTTATCTTTGCAAGGAAACTATAATTTGTAAGCACTGAGTTTGTTTTTATTCAATGTCTTGTGTTCTCTAAAGATGACCTAAACATGCCTGCGAAGGAGGTGTACGGAGCCCAGCCACCTATTGAGCTTCTCAGGCAATGGATTGATCACGGTCACTGGTACGACAAGAAAGATACATCCAAGATCGACATCATCGATGTGCTGCTTGTTTCAGCGATGGGTCCACCTGGGGGAGGCAGGAATGATATTACAGGTAAGAAATATATTGCTATGGCAAGTAGTTATCTAACTGAAGTTAAGAGGCAGGTTGAGTTTGCTGATGACAAATTCTGCATTTGTCTTTTACTTGTAAACCTACAAATACATTCAGTGCCTGGGCTGTTCCAAACAGGAGTCTGAATGCTCAAGGTCAAATCTGTTCATCTTCCAGGGGGAGTTTAATCAACATTAGAAGCAGTGTTTTTAATGTTGATTAAACTGTGAATGATGAAAATAAACCTAGAACTAGTGAATTGGACCCTTTCCATTTTCTGTTCTTTGGGAGAAGGAGGAAATACATCATAGAATCAT
>WAAB01005330.1:0-57021 GCA_013389865.1 Piaya cayana
TGTATGAACGCTGAATTAGGTACTTGCTGGGTGATGCGGGCCATTCTGAGCTGATCGATCCCTTGCCTCTGGTAGGGTTTGGGTGCCAAAACTTGCTCAGTGGCTTCTTTGCCCATGGATGAGTTCTGCCTTTACATTTGCTGCAGGGGATGAAGACTGGTGCTGTAGGAGGGATAGTAAGGGAACAGACAAAAAAAGGTGCAATTTGTACGGTGCAATTTGTGCAGCTCTCCAGCTTCAAACATTCATCTAAATATTTCTGAGGTGTTTGTCCCATGCTGTTCGATTCAGATTAATACAGGCTGGTTTGTGGCGTGCTGTACCTTTTAGCTCTTCCAGCTCTCTGCATGAAAATTACAAAATGCCCTTCAGTTTAACTTGGCTGAGTTTAAAAAACCTAATTTTAAAAGTCTTAACTTTTTCAATGAATTGAGGGATTTGGTGGTATTTCCTGACCTGGTATTGTTTGGTATCGTTTCCACAGTCTCGCTGATTTGATTAGAGTGATATTAAAGTTAGTGACAAAGCAAAATGCCAACATTATGAGTTTCTGAAGCTCTCCCGGTATTCTTTGCTATTCCAAAATTTGAAGATTTTTTAGATTGTGGATTTTTAGAGGCTTTAAAGGTGATTTTGCAGTAGAACGTAGTAATTAGAAAAGCACACTAGCCTGTAGGGGCTGTGCATGGAATAAGTTCCTTCTAAAAGCTGCAAGATTAACGAAGAGGTGGAGCAAGAAGTCTCTGTAGTGTCTTTTGTGCTTTCTTATCCAAACCTCTGTGTCTTAAAGTGAGGCTGTCATACTGTTACTGATAAATTCTTAGTGTGTCCATGTATGTTGGCAGTAGGACTGAGGACTGAAGAAGTAGCATTTGGAATATGTGTCAACCAGGGTATTTTGAGGGAGCAGCCAGGTTGCTGACATGGAGAGGACAGGCTTCCCCCCCTTTTTTTCTCTCCCCTTCTTTGACCCTTCCACTTCCATTCCTAAGCACCTTATGAAAATGAGCATGATATGGAACCTCGTATCTGAGTTCTCCAAAGGCTTTTTGAAGATCTTGTTTTAAGATTTCATGTTTCTTAGGAATCTATTCCACCTGAGAGAATGAGACATGCCCAGGAATAGCTCACGTGTTCTTCCTGCCTTGTTACTGAAACCCTGTTGCTGAACCAGTGACTGTTTTTGTTATTGTGAAAATGAATACATCATAGCATGGAACTAGTGCCTGCCTGTAACATCAAGTCCTTTGGAAGGAAGAGATGCTTTTGATATTTGGGTACAGATCTCTCTAAGCATATTGGGGCAGAAAATGCAAGGAATTAAATGGATTTATGGTTTAGCAGGTGATGTGAGGGTTGCTACACCTAAACATATGTTCTCTTGTTCTCTGGTGAAACATACCATGGCAGTTGTGCTGCAGATTCCTGCAATTTGTGTCTGCCTGTCTGTGCAGCTGATGACACTGTCATTACTGTGTTTGTGCCATTGTTACTGATATTGTTTTACAACGACCTTCCCCTTTATTGGTACTGTTGCTGATGATGTGCCATATGTACACATGCACATTAGAGTATAAGAACATCATCCCTAATTGTTCTTGGGTAGCTGTCAATGCCACTTATGGGTTATGAGTACTAATTGCTTCAGAAATACAAAGAAAGAGAAATCTGATCTTGCTATTATTCTGTTTTTTTCTAGTCACTATGGGAGAATTGCAGTGCTTCCAACAACGCTGGATGTTTGGTGTTTAAATAGATGAGAATTCAGTAGATCGAGGCAGCTTATTCAACAAGTCTGTTCAGTTACTTGTCTGACTGTTACAGATCTGGTGCAGACCCCACCCGGGTTCCTGAGTTCTGCCAGAAATTTCCAATGTCAGTTGGGGAAATCACTGAACCTCTTTGAATAGTTTTTAATTCCTGATTGCAGAAGAGAAGTGATGTTTTAACTGAGGTTGAAACAGCCTTCCACACTACCCTCGAAAGAACTTGCGACTTCTTTGTGCTGAGTACTCTGGATTTTTCAGCTGAAAGACACTGTTGGTCATTTGACCTATTTTGTTGATTGCTGCTCCCACCAGTTTCTCTATTTTTTTTAGGGCTAGATGACTCCAGCACAAGATTAGTATGTGTGTCACTGGTAAAGTGGTAGCAAATGGGTGAAAACTCCTCTTCACACATCTTCCTGTGCTTGTGTTCTTTGCAGGAGGAGGAATACTGATCCTGTCTGTGCAAGCTTGCAGTCTGAAATTCTGAAGTGCTACCAAGAAAACAAACATGAAGTGCTCAAATGCTCGGAGCTGGCTAAGAAATATCAGCGCTGTGTTAGTGCAGCTCAGAAGGTAACAAAAGCTTCCCTGTTGTACTTGCTGGCTTTGCTGTCTTGTTTTGCTTTGTGCTTTCTTCTGGGAGGTGTTTGAGAGCTGTGGTATGTGTAACTCAAATTACAATCTTTGTAGGAGACAAATTTTCCTTGAGATCCATTTCCTAACATTTGTGCCACGTTCCACGGTCGCTCTGTGGTTTGTCCCAACTTCCCTTCCATCAGTGGATCTTGTACTGAGCCGCCACCATAACAGTAATGCTGATACTCCTAGGTTTCATAGTCAGTCATGAGGATTTTCCAAAGTTTTGCCTTCTTGGATACCACTTACTGCGAACAGTAGGCAAATCCGTTTTGCCCATGTTTGCAATGTTTTGAATGGACTCTAAACATTTTTCTGTTATGGGATTTTGTAGTGGGAGTTTCTGCTTCCTTTGGATGCTACATGAGGAAAGCTTCTTTACTGGGCAAAGCTGTTGCTTCTTAAAAAAGCCTGCACATTCCTGAAAGCTGTTTGTCTTGTGTGTGGGGCCAGCAAGCAGTTTGGCTCTTCCTTCAGAGGTGGAGGACCTGAGTAGCTTCTGGTGATGCCTTAGGACAGTGGCTGCTGAGTACCTGAAAAGAATTTCTGACTATTGAAACAAGAGAAGGAGAAAGGAAAAATGAAGTATTTGGACATTGCATCTAGTATATAGTCTTGGGAAAAGGGAGAGGTAAGACAAACTGCTGCTTCA
The DNA here is from genome assembly GCA_013389865.1 of Piaya cayana. NCBI lineage: Eukaryota > Metazoa > Chordata > Aves > Cuculiformes > Coccyzidae > Piaya > Piaya cayana. The sequence goes on from WAAB01005330.1 coordinate 3,058, forward strand.
GATGTCTGGAGCATGAAGGATGCTGTTCACCATGTGAGAATTCAGTGGGTCAGGTGTCCCTCAAGGGCAGGCTTTTTTGGGGGAGTGGTGGTAGAAGATTCTCAAAGGTGCTGAGACTACAGTATGGTGGATTTAGGGAGAAGGATGGAGCCTTCTGGGAACAGAAAACCGAGACTCTGACTCCTCTCCTGGGATCACTAATGCACAGGGTGGAGGAGAGGTGGAGATTTCATAGATACAGTCTTTCTTTGTCACGTTAACATTGTGAGGGGAAGCTGTGTGCCTGATTTAAGTATAACATGAAACAAGCTGCCAGCCGGCTCCCAGAAGCAGCCCGACAGAAGGAGATGGGAAAATTGTCAGGATATATTAGACCAAATGTTGTTGTTAGTCCTAGTGGAATTTTTTTCCTTCCTGTTTACAAAGAAGGTCTTTGTATGTCTGCAAATCAGCAAGGTTAAAGCTGCCAGGGAAAGGGCTTTTCTCTGATATCTTTAAAGTCCCTGGCTCCCAAAACGTGTGGTTTCTTTTTCTTTCTCAGCTTTAAAGTAAAGCGGTGCCTGTGCTGCTGCTGCACAATCCGTGCCCTCTGTTGCTCTGCGCAGAGCATTGGTGCATCTATTGCCAGCCTCTGTTACCTGACGCTTCCTCCTTGCCTCCTGTAAATCAGGCTTGTAGCCTTTTCAGTGGAGTATATCTTTAGCAAATGCATTTACCAATACGTCTTTATTGCATGCAGTGCGGGCGGAATGTGATTACCAAAGAAGACAGATTGCATTAAACTTCAGCATATTTGCAAGCTGTGGCTCCAACCCGCCTGAGAAAGGGGCTGGGAAGCTGCCAGCCCTGAGCCCCAGCCTGGCATTATTAAAGAGTAAATTGGAAGCTAAATGACTGGTAACAGCAGAGGGCAGTGAAAGATCCTATTAACTGGGATCTTTTCTGGATTTGTGTAGTGGTGGGTGGGGTTGGTAGGTTTTCTCTGTGGGCCAAAATCTGGGGGTAGTCTTGGTTCCCAGAGCGTTCCATGAACTTCAAAAGTTTTTTCCTCTCTATTACGGAAACTTCCCAGAAGGAGCAGTGCGTAGGACATTAATTTGTGATGGGTGATGGCAGTGTGGCAGAAAATCTCCTTGCTGTGTTTTAAGAAGGGAGTGAGAGAGACTAAGGAATTGGTAACTAAACTTTGCAGCTATAGATAGCACTGATAGGGGGTTGTGCAAGTACAAATTCAAATAAAACTGGTGTAAGGCAGTTCCCTTTGTCCCAGCACAAAACCTGACAATTTGCCTCACCGCTTTTAGTCCTCTGACTCCTGAGATATATGTAGCAATCACAAGCTGTTGTGCTTTTTCATGATGGGTTAAAACTCCCTCCTCCCTTCCCCTTTTAAGCTGTTATTTTTTCTTTAAGTTTAAATTAGCATCTTCTACCAAATGGCTTTGTCTCACGCGTTCCTCATTCAGGAAATTCAGGTTGGAGGAATGTGGGAAAGAGAGGCCAGAATATCTTGATTTCTTGTGTGTTTTCTTCCTTTTTCTTAAAACACAATTTGTTTTCCAGAACAGGAGGCTGTAATCAAAGCTGGATGTGCGGCTTCAGCTCTCTTGCATGCTGGTGATTTGTTCTTCTACTTTTTACTAAAGATTTTATAGGGCTTGGTGAATATTCTTTAATGAAGCATCTGGCTCTCTGCAAGTTCCTTTTGATGGCTGGTAAAAATGTCTCCAGGGCATGGTATACATTAGACTCGGAGAAAGCAAGCGCGAGATTTCTAGACTGAAAATTGCAGCTTACAACGGATGAGAATAATCCTTTGCATCTTTCCACCTTTTACTGTGTTGGTTTGAGACTGTTCCTTTGGGCACCCATTTCCCCGTGCCTATTGCTGTGCACATTTCTCAGCCGGGAGTTGAGATGCACCCTCAGTTACTTCTGCCTCATGGGCAAATATGTCAGATAATCATTTAATGTGTTTTGAAAATTATTTTCTACTCATTTCCTCCGCAGGCCCTCTTACTGGAGCAGGTTACTACATTGTAGTACATGGTGGGAATGTAACTAACATTACCCATTTTGTGTATTTTCTGGCCATCAGGGCATCTTTTGTAGTCAAGGGAGAGAAACAGGCAGTGCTAGAGTGTGGTCCATCTGATCCTAAAACAGTCACCTGAAACAGCTGAATTGCCATCTGCAAGTGAATATTTCTCTCTGCTGCTTGGAGGTACATCCAGACTGTGAACCCCAAAGTCAATGCCTGTAGTGGGAGGTTCATAGAGTTATGGGAGCAGAATCCTGCTCCGATTGCCTGCATTTGTAGCTAACCTGCTTTCGACTTACCGTACCTAACCTGCTCACTGACCTTGCTGTTTATACCACTCTGAATGTGAAGTTTTGGTTGCATTGCTGTTTGCTCGCTGTAGCAGCATCAACACAGTTAAGCTCTGGATTACGTGCTGCGTCCTCTCCTTTTGCTTATGTGGAAGGTCTCTTACTTTAGACTGTTACTGTAATGTCTCCTGTTTAATTTAGTAGTGTTTTATCTTTTCTGGTGGTCTGTTTTCATGGCTCTGCAGAACTTCAGCTCCAGCATAAAAATCACAGGCTTTAAATCTAATAAAAGCTGGGATAATGGGACAGCCATGGGAGGGGCAGTTCCCATTGTGTCTTTTAAAATTGCCTGTAGTTTATTGACTGCAAGTTTCACCAAGAGCTACTGCTGCCGTTAGATAATGAGAATTGAAAATTGCTGCTGCTGTTTCCCTGAGGTTTTATCTCATGCCAATGAGAAGAGTGTGTGGAAAGAAAAGGAGAGTGGGCAGTGGAAGTCTGTGTAGTTTCTTACTTTAAGTCTGGATGAAAGGACAAAACGAATGATTTTTTTAATGTCTGAGTCCTATTAGTGAATTGCTTCAAGATATTCAGAATATTTGTGACCCATTCTGCTTCCCTTATATCCTGTTCACACCAGTAGGCAAATCTGAATTTCCATTGGATTTTAGTTTGTTAATTTGTTATGTAATTGGTGGTTTTACCAGGGAATCTCCAAACAGCTGCCACTTGCAAAGTGCAGCCTCTAGTGACTGTATATGAATGCGATTTAAGATTTCAAACACAACCTGCTTCTTGTGACTGTGCAGAAAAATGTCTGTTAGTGCAAAGCATGCATCCCTTTCTTTCAAAGTGTTTTCTTAGTGTCTCTAGGTGCCTTTCACAGACAGACCAAGGTGAAATTTTTGTGCTCTAGCTCCTGGCCAAACCAGTCTATAAAGAGCTGCATACTCAGACACATGTATTCCCTTGTCAGTAGGAGCTGTATACATTGAGCTAGAAGCCATTCATAATTCTGTGCTCTTTCTCCCTATTCTACATCCAGCTTCCTATGAGTCTGCTATTCATAATAGACAAAAGCGAACCTGCTTCTATCGAGGCTTTAAGGCTTGTCTACATAAGGAATTACAGTGCAATAAACTGGTGAGTGAGCTTATGGTACAGCAACTTCTCTGTATATGAACATTCTCAGTCTGTAATGGAAACGGGGGAAAAATCCACACTCATTTACTGTGAGTCACTGCTATGCAAACAAGCCCTTGCAAAACACTGATTGACTGGATTCCAGCAGAGGTAGACTTTTCACATAACCTTGAGTCAACTGCGTTCTCCTTTGCCCTTGACTGTAATAAAAAGGAATGTGGTCAATTTACTGTGCTTACTTTTCCAAGTGTTGCCTGTGAAAGCTCAGTTCCCGTTTGGCACACAGCAAAGCATTGCAACTCGGCTGGAAGTTTCTCTCTGATTTGTGGGCAGTGACCTAGACTGCCAAGAAGATGCCTCAGGTAGTGGTGCCGTGTCCCATCCTGATGGAGCAGTTTTGCTCAAGCATTTTGGATCCTGCTGAAGCACGGCCTGCTGGGAGCTGTCCCTGTTTCCACAACCTCAGTCTCTCTGCTTAAGATAAATAGCTTCAGGGTGTGTTGGGTGACACAGGCTGTACTGCTTGTATCTCTGATCATTCTGGATCATTAGGCTCTCGTTAACGACTTGTCTCCATTCTGATGGATTGCAAAACGCTTTATAGATTGTTTGTGTACTTCTTGGGGTAAAGAGTAGCAGTCAGCGTGCATGGATGAAGGAAGAAAGTTTTGACCAGGTGTGTTGAGGTCCATATCTGTACTGGAGAAACACAAGGATTTCTACTCTCTGGGATTCTGCAGAGATAGATCTCAGCTATTGAAGTCTCCTCGAAGAGACAGAAATACATCTTATTGTATGCTACTTGAAATACAATATATCTAACTTGGAAGGCCTTAGGGTTGTTTGAGGATTCTGAATTTCAGCTTTGCAGTTGCAGATAAATCTGTATATTTCATATCTGGAGGTTGATATGCCCAGCTGTCCTCAGCCAGGTATGTGCCTGCCTTGCCTCTTGTTGGTTGGTCCATGCTCAAAGCAAATGTATCTGTAAAGTGTTTTTCTTGCCTTCTCTGTAAACTCAATTAGCTTTTAATCTTTCTTTCTTCCAACCTTTATTTGTGTAAATGCTGTGGTGATAACACTATTGGAGGAGTTTATGACTCAATAAATGGCCCCCACAAGGGAGTCAGTGGAGAGGCCACAAGCTGCAGGCAGCTGCTGTTTGGTTGTAAACACAGAAAAGCAGCAGTGGATAAACTATACCCACCATACCTTGACCTATTGTTTGTAAAGGTGAAAAGGATTCATATTTTACCTCTAATTATTGAAGATGGAAACAGTTCCTGCTTTGATTAAGGCAACAGTTCTTGGTTCTGGAGAGTCTTGAGTCTATACACAACACTTCACGTCCTCTAGAATTCATCAGTGGATAAACTAAAAATACAGAGCTGCCTGAAAGGACATAACCCCCCATCTTAATATACAAGGCATGTCCCAGAGTAAAGTGCTGGCCTGCTTTAAATGGCAATGGCTGCTACCTATACTTGATATGTACAAAACTGGAGGCATAAGTTCTTTATTTGCTCTGTGTCTGAGCATTTCCCAAAGCTTCAATGTTACCCACAGCCCAGCGTGTCATCAACACTTATTAACCCATGCGAACAAGTATGTTTCTCTGCCTTCTGCTTGCAATCCACATGAAGCCCAAATGTGGCACCTCCTGGAGTTTGTCAGTTTTGAAGAAAATGAGTATACGTAAGCTTAAAACTTTTCTGCTCACCTAACTGTGCTTCAGGGTTCCTCTTCCAGAGACACTTAGCTTAGCCCCCTGCATCATTTCCTCTGAAGTTCTTATATCTGTTACCTAGTCTGGAGGGAGGACTTCTGACCCCATTTGTCTTCACAGAAGCTTTCTGTTGTCTGACACAGTCCATGTGCATTTATTTTTTGTTTTCTGGGTTTTGTTTGGTTGGATTTTTGACGTTGCTACAGTGAGGCAAAATTGCCTTTGGGTCTAATTTCTCGCTTGATGATTCTGATCTCAGATATACTTGCAGGTAAAGTTAATCTAAATATGCATGTTTCACAGATGACTTTGAAGGCAACTTTGTTAAAAGAGGGAAAGAAGTGAGAATACCATTAAAATTTCTGAAGTTGAACACTTTGGTACTTTGTTACTTCTAAAATGTGCTACAGTTTTTCTTGCTTTAAAATTTAGTTTGCCTAAACCTGTTTAAAAACAGTCTAATTTTTTTTTTTATAATAAAGCTACTACAAGAGCTGAACAAGCAGTAGTAGCTGACTTGATACTGTGATCTGGTCTTTGAGTGGGTGAACATCTAAAAAGGCTTATCTGAAGTTGAGTATCAAAATTTCAAGCCAAGGGCCAAGCGCTATCAGGACAAGAATGCGTTTCTCTGATGTATTTTTTTTCTCCCTTTGTTTCCAAAATTGTTTAGCTTTTTGATGAAATTAATGGAACCTACATGGATCTATTGTGTCCAACAGGTTTCTCTATTTCTATGCTCTCTGTATGGTACGTTAGGCAGCGTTTTCCTGAATTGCAGACTGTATTCAGATGGGCTTACCTAGTGTGGGAAATAGTCACTAGGGAGTGAGAGAGTGTTGTGATACATCATGCTGCTTTAATGACAGATTTTTTTCACAAAAGATTTGTAGCACTATGTTGGCAAGTTGGAAGTAGAAATTCTTACTTAGATTAATTCTGGAAGACTGATGACCAAGCAGTCTTGGACAGAAAGAGGTTGATTTCCAATTTTTAAACTATGTGTTTTGCTGCTAAAGTTAGATTGAAACAGATCCACAAAAATTGCTGTCGGTAGCAACTGCTGGTTAGAAGCACAAGGTCAGTGGTCAAATGCCTTCAGACTCCCAAGAAGTTCCAAGATAGCCTTGACTTCCATAACTTCCGTGCTAATGTTAGATCCATTCTCTGACAACTTGGCTATAACTTGGGAAATTATATCCGTGATGCCAAAGTCTTCATGACAAACTAGGGAAAACAAAGATTTGTTTTGCTTCTTGTTGGTCATAGTCTGTGCAGGATGGTTTCCTACTACATGCAGTTTGCTGTTTCCACACACCGTCCATCAGCTATTTTTGTTAGCAAGTCTTGGAGCCGAATACCTTGAGGACTGATAGGTTTTACAGCCTTCACCAATCAGCTGAATGTGTTGTGTAGGTAGCATGTACAGGGGTTATTCTGGTGGCATTGGTCCCAGTGCAGTGGAAGAATTGCTACCAAGCAAGCAAGACTGCTCTAGCAAGCCGTTCTTTGCAGTGCCAGAAAACTTATGAAGTTAATGATCAGCCTTCCTGTTTGTAGGGAGACAATCTTTCTCTTATCAGAGCTGTTCCGTGTTGGAGGAGAAGGCTTGCAGAAGTTGCCCTGATGCTGTTTGGTAGTGTTTGTTCTCTTCATAGAGCCTCTATGTCTAAGACTGGAGTGTTTGTTACAAAATCTAAGCTTTAGACCTCCTTATCTGGAGATAGTTATACTTGTGATACTTCCAAAGCAGTTTAAAGCTATCAGTCCTAGCTAGACCTTTCCAAATTAAAGTAACCTTTCTGGACCCAGTGCTTCAAATATACAAACAAGACATGCTGAAGAGAGGGTGTTACGATGATCTGAATACAGTGCTGGAGTTCACTTTGCTGCTGATGCTTTCATCTGTTTGCAAGAAACTTTCTTTTGATTATAATGTATTTTTTTGGTTACAAGCCTCTGTTTGGGGCCTTTAACACTTGGCTCTTTAAGGCTCTTAAAGACCTCTGCATTCACAGAAGCTGTCCAGAAAGCCAACACTTGCTGTAATTAGAATGTGTTACCTTTGTAACGTGAGGGAGGCAGGTAGTGAAGCCTTGAGTTAGAATGTTACTGCAGCATCTCATGCATCGTTTCTAAAGTTGGAGAAGCACGCTGCTCTGCTGTGTTAAGCCTGAGTGTGCATCCAGAAATGCAGACACAATTATTTTGACAGTCTGTTCACTCTTTGTCCCTGCTGAATGCCTGTTTGTCCTGTATAAGTGGATTTCAGGATCAGCCAACCTCCAGCTCTGAATTAGTCTAATAAGGTATGGTAGGTAGGGTTTAAAGGTCATTTTGCAAGCAGCTGGTTCCCTGCATATATTAAGGGGAATGATTTTAAAAATAATGCTATTGGAAAGCTGTTGATTTAACTTTTCAAATATCTGTACACTGTAAATCTCAGCTATTCTGCCTCTGTCCTTCAAGCTCCCTGCTTGCCCTCTGCCTGCTTAACTTTGTCATTTCCAATTACCTCTACCCATCTGCCTCTGCATTCTCTCCCACTCAGTTTATCAGTCCACGTTTGCTACCCACGAACACTGGGTTTATTTTTGAGCAGTTCATCTTTTGGGTTACTTCACTGAGCTGTGTAACAGAAAGCTGAGTGTTACTTGGTTCAGTCAATTAGTAAAGCATTATTACACTGTTCTTTTATTGGGGGACTGGGAGGTCTGAACAATCACCACTACATCTACAGCCTTTCTGTATCTTTGCAGGTACCTAGTTCCCTTCTTGGAATAAATCTAACATTGGTGAAAAAAGATAATGATTTTTAAAAAATTTATTTTAATTCCTCAACAAGTTAGTGTTTGCAGTGATTATTCCAGTTTCTCTCTGTAGAGTATATGCTTCAATCCTGACCTGATCCAAGTGTTTCATATGGAAATGGAGAATGTTTTTCTTCATATAGTCATCTCCTGAATTCCAGTTTAAATTTTCCAATGAGAGTGAGGGCCATTACAAGTGTTTGGTGATTTACAGGCTGTAGACACTGTCTTAAAAACTTAAGGGAACACTCACTTATCCAGGTTGTAGAAGCCTTTGGCAGATGGCAGTGTTCTTCTACCAGGTCTGAGATGGAAAAAAAAAATATCAAAGTTTCTAAATATCAAAGAGTTGAGGTTTTTATCTTCTGGGTGAGGCAGCAGGGCAAGTAATGTACTCTGTTTCAGTTATGTACTTGACAACTTTATGAAAGGAGTTCTTTGATAGAATAGGAAAATTTCCAGTTATTGATATGATACAGAGACTTGTTGATCTCTCCAAAGGAAATGGAAAAGAGACTGAATTACTGTTTGTTTGTCCCATCTCAATGCCATTTTAAATGCATGTTTAAACACTTCTGCTGATTCCTTTTCATGGGTGGAAGAAGGGAAGAAACGTATACTGGTTTTGAGACACAGACTGCAGCTAAACACAACATGTCAGTAAATGATACGAGTACTTCTAATGACCCTCCAGGCTCTCTGACATGACTACAGTGTCTTCTCACAGGTACAGGTGTGCACCGAAGAGGTTCTCTCAGGCCTTATCAGCAGGAATAATTGAGAGCTATGTCTTCAGTAGTGCTGAAGGTGGCCTACTTAGGATTATCATCATTTAACAAGCTCCATAATATTTCTGGGCTCTAGGATGCTTGCAGTACTATTTAACTTCACAGGGCACATCAAAGTTATATTTCATCTTTTAGTAGCAAGCCTAAGTGTGTTCAGGAGTATCCTGAAGCTCAGGAGATCCTCTCGAGCCTTGTAGAAGTAGACAACTACTGAAAAATGTATTGGCCACTATGATCAAGGTAGGATTCTTCCCAGCTATGTGTACATTGAACTGACATGATGAGGGCACTGGGGTGCACTAGAGGATTTTTTGTGGACTTGAGAGCTTGGACTCTACCAGCAATCACCTTATTCTGCAAAAGCCAACCTTGACGCATCTGTGCAGACTCCAGATTGACCTCTCTGGAGCGAAAACAAGGTCATTGTTGAGGTTGGAGAGAATGTAATGTTCTAATGAATTCCTCTCTTTTCAGCCTTTAATAACATATCTTGAGGCTCATGGGGTGCCACTGTTCAAAAAGAACAAGCGTTTTGGAAGCTAGTAAACATGAAAGTCTTACTTTGCTCTAGCAAGTGCTGACGGGGAGCTATGTGCACACAAAGCTATGGCACGAACTCGAGACAAGAGAATGCTCTTAAGTTCCTTGTTTAAAGCAGTATCATGTGTATGCTGACTGGGAGATGAGCAAGAGAGATCCCAGGCTCTGTGAGGCAGTTCGTAGTGCCGCCTTGTTTTAGTGAGCCTTGATGTTTACTGCAGTAGCGCTCCATGAAATGCAGGAAAGTGTCTCAAATTGTGTAGGTGTGTTAGCAGGTTTCTTACACTGATGGATTAGAACCAGGCTGTATTCAGTAAATGTGGATAAATAATAAAAGGTGAGATTGTGTGCAATGATCCTAGGTCTCTTTTCTCCAGCTGCTGCCTCCTGTCTGTTTGCTAGGAACCTTTGCACAGGCAAATGGCTTTGCTTGAGAGAACAGGCTATGCGCTATTTTCTGACATAGCCAAAGGTGGCTGACACAAAACCAAAGGAGAGCTTCTCTCCCAGGGACTGAAATGTCAACAAAGATGTTGTATTGCCTTACAGGGCCCTGCCTTGTTTTTGTATAAAAACTGAGCAGGTATTGGAAAGTCAAGAGCTTTGCCATATACAGAGCAGCCCCTGGAGAGCAGGGCTGAACCTGCTCAGGTGTCACAGGTAACACTGTTCTGGGTTTAATGTGCCAACACTTGCCCTGAATGCATGGCCTCCCCAGCTGTGTCTGGAGTTTCACCCTGATTAAGTAAATGGAACTCATGTAACCGTGCTGTATGTCTATGAGTCTGGTTTCTGTCCCACTCTGTGCTTGCTCTGAACTGGCTAGCAAGTTGCGGTGATGTTCCTCAGAAGGCACAAAGGCTCTAAAGTAATAAGTTCCTGTATATCTAGTGAAAGCAGGCAATTAGATGGAGGGAAGGGACCCCAGTGGTGCCTGTGCAGGGGGCAATGATATTGACTCACCCTTTATTAAATGTCAGTTTGGCCACAGAGCAACTTAACTTTGAGGCACAAATCCAGGAGAGTCCTAGTGACTTTGGTTCTGCAGCTCATGAAAAGGCCTGTTTCCACTTGAGGAGTCTGACTTGCCTAAATATTTGAGAGGCTGGCTTGCACTTACTGCTATAGTCACCTTCCTTGGAGAGACTCAACAAGGGTGGCAGCAACTGAGAAAAGAGAACAGTCTTGGTTTTAGGGCTTGTCCTTTGGAATATGCCTTCTCTGTCTAAATACTGATTTCGTTCTTTGCTTTTGAGAAATGGAAGCAGCCCCATTTTTACAATAGCGGGGCTACAGAAAGGTCCCAGCTTTCAGAAGTTAATAGCCTGATCCTTTAATGTGCATTCTCTTATTTTTGAAAGAGATGAAAGATCTGGTGAACAACATGGAAGAAGAAGAGGAAAAGAACTCGTGCATTTAAGGTACCTTGTGGTCTTGCTTCCTGTACCTCTTTTTGTGTTGTTCAGTCAAACGTTTCATGGTTGGAAGTTTAAAGGTCTGGGGACCAGAGCAGCTGCTGATCCCTCCTGGCCTCTGCAGCTTTCCCTGCTGATCAGCAGGCAGGCAGTTGTCAGTACCTCAGTAGTTTGTCTTTGCTGCTGCCTATTGAGGCAGGACAGTGGTTGAGATGAGGGAAGAGGAAACTTTGAAATGTTGTGCTCCTGTGGCAAGTCCCAAGGGCTGGTGTGAGACAACTGTGTGTGATTGAAATAGCCTAAGTATTGCCAGCTCATGGGTGTGTGTTCAGTGTGGTTGTTAGCTGTGATGTGCGTGGCTATTATGTCTAGCAGTCCTTCAGTGGAGCTTGGTTACTGGATCGGTGACTTTTGACCATCATTTTTGGTCCCTACTGGTCACCCTTATGCACCTATCATGGTATAACTGACAGGAGCAAAGCTTAATGGGAACAGGGTGTAGTACCCGTGGAGTGTGACTGTTGAGGAACTGACCGTGTCAGCAGGTCTGCATGTGGGCTTTGGACACTATCACAGGGAACTGCATTTATAAAGTTCTCATGGGCCCTGTGAGTACAGTGATAGGCTTGGAAGTGTGGTTTCCTCTGTGCTCCACTTTCCCACAAAATCTTCAGGCATGATCCATCACGAGTGTGAAATATATTCAAAGTCCCACTGCTGCCTTTTTCTCACAGTCAGCAGGACTGTGCTTTCTTCTCTGTTATGGAGTTGTTTGCTGTTGAGAATAAGCAGTCTCTTTTCTTGTGATTCCTTACCTCTCTTTGGGACGTGATGCCATCAAGAAAACCAGCTGTTCCAATCTGAGAGTCTGCCTCTGCCTTAATGCTCTCTTGTTGATTGTGTTGAATCAATGGAGTGTTACAATACGATAGAGAAAAGGGGGCTGTGAAGAAATGAAGAGTGAGATCACACAGCAGGAATACATAGAAGAGGATTCATATCCTGTTGCATAGTTCACAGTGACTGCATCTGAAACCAGATCTGCTCTAATAACAGAAATCCTGTCATGGAAACCTGAATCTTGGATCTAAATCCTTGCTTTGCTAAGCTGTGGGGTCCGGGAGTTCTCATGTGGAGAAGAGAGCCAGTTAATCCAAGCATCTGTGAACCTGACAGCAGGTCCTGACTGTTCCTTCTGGGAAGATGGTGGCTTTGATAGGTGTTACGGAAAAAATGTTTTAAAGGAGAGAAGTAAAGGAGGTAATCCCTGGATGCCAGCTGTAGCAGAAGGATAAAGTTCAAAATATACTTCCTGTAAGTCCTGAAAACTGCAGTTCTGACTCTCTTAATGTCTTGAATCACTGTCTCAAACCTTTATCAACATGGGCTTTTTGCCTCTGACTCTTGGGTTCAATGGCATCTCTGTTTAGATAAGAAAACTGCCAGGTTGTGCTTTGACTTTGATTCCAGATTTTTAGTGCAAAAGGCTTTCATTGCCGCTATGAAAAGCTTTTCTTAAGGGACGACATAAAGCAGTATGAGTGTGGTGGGACTTGAAGGTTGAAGTAGGCATCTTCCCTTGAGAAGAGTCTTCCAAAGCGCAGCACTCTAGTACAGTGTCACGTGGACAAAAGGTTAGAAGGATTGTACATTAATCTGTAGCTGTCTTCAATTAATCTCCCCATCAGGTTTGGATCTGACTGATGATTGGACCCAACTGATGATTGGATCTGCCAGTCAGGTATGAAAGGGGATTCCTTTGGTGACTCTGAACTGCTCCATGAGTCTCTAGGCTGTAGCTGTGCATCTGGGTCCTGCCTGCTTTTCCTCATGACCCTTGGTTCTTACTCCCGTCTTTGTTCTTGCTTTGTTTGTCTGTTGGTACTTTCCTTGGCTTCATTGGTTTTGATTTGTATTACTATAAAAGAAGGATGAACTTGATTCAGATTTGTCAGAGGCAAAAAACCCCTTTGTTCCACGTGGGAGTTATAAAATCAGTTGTCCTTACGCTGTCCATTTAAAAAAAAATCTAATAAAGTAAACAAGTGACCTTAAGACAATGGACTAGATCNAAGGTGCCTGGTCCATCCTGAAAGCAGGATACACCATGCTGTGTATTTCTTTGCAGTCAAGCTTGTATTCTTTTTTTTTTTTTTAATGTAAATCAACAATGTTTTAAGGTTTTCAAGATTGTTTCCCTGACGTTAACTACCTAGAATCCTTGTCTTAAGTTTAAACACACCAGAAACTTGCCAAACCTGCTGGGTAAGATCTAGAAACAGTGGCATTGAGGACTCCCCTTTTTGACCCACTGGTGCCAGAATCAAGTATTTTTATAATACTATCACCTGATTTTCTCTATTATATTCTTGGTTTGTTTTATTTTGTAGTGTGCAGAACTTAAAATCGTTAGGATTGCCATGCTACCTCTGAGGTGGGTCTCCATTAGCTCTGGACAGTGCACAGCAAACGTTTGAGCTGTACACAGGGGTAAATTGTTCTAGGGCATTCTGTGATTGATTCAGATGGCGGGTATTTCATGCGTATTCTAAACTGTGTGGCTCTGTGATACTGCTGTAAGTCACGGAATCATAGAATGGTTTGGGTTGGAAAGAGATCTTAAAGCTCATCTAGTTCCAAACCCATGCCACGGGCAGGGACACCTCCCACTGGACTAAGCTGCTCAAGCCCCATCCAACCTGGCCTTGAACACCTCCAGGGATGGAGCAGCCACAGCTTCCCTGGACAATCTCTGCCAGTGCCTCACCACCATTGTGAAGAGTTTCTTCCTTATGTCTAATTTAAATCTTCCCCCTTCCAATTTAAAGGCCCTCCCTTGCCCTGCTGGCCACATGTCTTGTGATGCAGCCTGTGATACGGTTGGCGTTATGGGCTGTGAGCACACACTGCTGGCTCATGTCGAGCTTCTCATTAATCAGCACCCCCAAGTACTTCTCTGCAGGGCTGCTCTCAATCAATCTGGTAATATAGTCCTCAGGACCTAGCATGAGTGGTTCTGGCCTCCTGTAGAATTGTCCTTACAGTAAGTACAAGCAAGCTAAACATATGCTATTGCCTGTTTTTACTACCTCCTCCTCTGTCTCTTTACTTAACTCACCTTTTAATAGAGTCTGGGCTCAGATTTTCTTTTCCCCTCTGTCTTCATTTTTTCACCTGCTTCCTTCCAATGTGTCTGCACCCTCTCCCTCCCTCCTCTCCTCTGCTCTCTCTTGTCCCCTTTGTTTGCATTCCTTTAATTTTAAAGTCAGTATTGGAGCTGACATCAGGCTGCCTATTCCCTGCAGCACTGAACTGGCGGTTTGGAAAGTGGAGGCTGCAGTTCCCTCAGGGGGCGAGACGGAGTTCATGTCTATCTTATTTTTAAATATGCATCTGAACACTGGCTGATCAGAGGAGCAAAGGAGTCTTTGGGTTCTGAGTTTTGGAAGCTCATAAGGACGTAGAGTCATCGTCTACGTTCCCCCAGTGCTCCTCACTGAACATGAAAGCTGCTTGGCACAGGGGAGCTTTAGTCCAGGAAACATGAGTGAGATTCAGGGACACCATGGAAGGAGGGTAGAAAGGTGTGGGTGCTTGTGTAAGCCTCACACCTTCTTTTTCTATTTCAGTTTCTTTCTCATTCTGCCAGATTTATGCACATTTTCATAACCCTGAAGGATCCCAGAGTACATTACGTAACTATATATCAACATTGTAGGATGCTGTATGCCTTGGGCAAGCAAAAGACTGATGACTGATGATACCAGTACAGTGAGGGGACAAACTAGATATCCCAGTACCACGTTCTTATCACAACCAGTGCCATGACAAGTTACCAGAGATGGATTTACAGGTTTCCCAGTATGAGTAGCAATTCTGCTAAGGCAGGTTATGTACCCTGGTGAATTTCCGAAATGGTTTTGCTGGGCAACTCTAGCTGCTGGCATCTGTTCAGGCAGCACAGTGATGTAGTAACCTGAAGGGGTTAAAAAAAAGGTCCTTACCAGTTCAACAGCTCTTGCCAGCAGATTAGAATCGGAAGCAAAGAAGAGCATATTGAATTAAAACTACAGTCATAATTTTAGTGTAGACCAAATGTATGTAGTTTGGCAGAATACCAGGGTCCTGACTCCTTTGGGACCTCTATTGGAAACCTGTCAGCCATGTGACTTTCTATGTCACAGGCTACTTTGGTTTGGCATAGACATAGGACAGCAACTACTCATTTCTACAAACATTTCTGATCTTTGAAATTTTCAAACCTGGTCTATGTAGCTGGGAGTGTTCAAGGTGATTGGAAGAGGAAGCGTGGGGGAGCTGCAGGCTCATCCTCTTCATGTTTTCTTTTAGTGTCATTGACTAATGAGCAACCTAACCCATCAAAGTGATACTTGACAGCATCAGGACTCAACACCAGATGACTATCAACTGGAAAAGAAGCATCATAACCATGTTCGGAGTATGTTGAAGTAGGCTCTACTCTGGAGAGAGAAGAAACATACAGATTGAGGAGACTACATCTTAGCTCTTCAGAAATGCCCTAATAACGCTAGAATAAGAAAGTCTTTTGAATAAAGAACAAGTTCACTTCTGGGAGTATCTCAGTGATTATGCTGTTGAACTTTTCTTTGGCTTAAAGAAAAAAGTAGTAGTTAAGACTTTCCAGTTGGAGACTGATGCAATGATATGTGTGAATGATGAATTGACTGTTGCAGTGGATGCATTTGGCCTTCTGTTCTGATTCTGCCTTTTTTTGCCAAAGGATCCATATTTTTGGACTGTGAGGTGTGTTCAGTTCCCGTCCTTGTAACAGTTTGCTCAGTATTTATGTGAAGAGGTTGTGCATTTGAAGTGGGTGAGGAATGGAAACAAGAGCTGGCACCATGCAGCTGATTTCTTCTCTGCAGTTCTACATATTCAGTTGTCATTTTTTTCTCTACTTTCTGAAAATTGTTGGTTTCTTGTTTTAAAATAGCTAGCAGAGAGAGAGGATTCATTGCCTACAAGATAGCTGGAGCCAGGTGGCAGATAGACCTTTCTGGGCTGTCTTCTTTCAGCCTCTCCCTGCCCTGAAGATAGCTTTGCTGAAGTTTTAAGTCCCATGGAGATATGTCTGTCTGATGAACAGTGTTGTGCACACAATGGCTTAGACACTGCAGTCCTGACTGGTGTTAAGTGTTCCTCTTAGACCTTTCCTGAATACTCAAGCTGCTCATTACAGCCCGTCCGTTTTCTCTGAAAAATTACATGCTGCGGCATTCTTCCAAGAGCAAGGTTGTGTGTAGGAGGGAGCCCTGGATAGCAGGGTGGTAAAATTGCCTGGTCTGACTGCTCTGATTGCACCACTTGCTGCAGGCATTGAGGCTGTGCTGGTGCTGGGAGAATTCCCTGGGAAAGCAAACAAACTGCTACAACAATTCCAGAGCGATCCTATGTGACTTTGCTTTTGCTGTGGTGGAGAACAGTTTCCAAAAAAGCAACAGAAAGGATGTACTCAAAGTCGCTTTCATGTGTAACTTAGAATATTCAGGATTTGACCCTGAGTCCCTAGAGGTAAAAGGCTGCTCTGTTAACCCCACCGCTTCATCTCTTGCCAAATCTGCAAATCCAAGTTCTTAAGAGGAGCTATTACTTATATGACCTTCATGCGTGAAACAGTTTCTCTTTTAAAATGTTTTTTCCCCTTTATCAGTTATTCATTGAAGAGTCTCTCCGCATCTGTAGAATTTTGAAGGGTAGCTATTATTTTACCATTTTAATTTTCCCAGCTGTTCAAATAATTGTTTTAACCTCTCAGTGTCTGGAAATGCTTTTCACATTCTGGTTGCTCTGCATTATATTTCTCTAGTTTAATGATTTAAATTACCAACAATTTTTTTCCCCTTAGTTCAGATAGTTATGGTTTTTCTTCTCTGTGGCTTTAAGACTGCATTGGTCTGAACAACACTGGCAGCAAGGAACTCACAAACTTTTACTGTATGATACTGGGCTCTTACATCAGTGTTTTTTGGGGGTTTTGTTGTTGTTTCTGTCTCCCCCCCTCAAAAGAGGAGCTCAATATTTGCAGATCCCATAAAGACCTTAGCAAGCTGTGATTATTCTGAAAGATCTTGCCACTGGCCTCTTTGGAGTTATATTTCACTATATGTAGGGAAAGGACTCTGACAGAGACAATGAAGCCAGCACAGAATACATTGTCTTTATGCAGTTTTACAGGTATTAAAGTCAAAGCATTAAATATAATCATGATTTCTGTGTAGCCCTGAGACAAGGCTGTAACAGCCAAGGACAAGGCAAAACTTCCTGCTGGTCTGGCAGGGGAGGTTGCCAATTGAGCAGTGAGAGGCACTCAAATACCAGTGTGGTGTTCCCAACCTAAGGTGATGCTCCAAGGAGGAGAACTGTACCTTTTGTGTCCCATCTGGGGCAAAACACTTCTGTGTGTGAATGCCTCCAGAGCAGCAGTGTCTCATTTCATGGCATGATTTTTTTTTTTTGTATCTATCTGTCTATCTAATTTTTTTTTCTTTCAAATGAGTGTTGCTTTTCTTGAGTTTGTCTTTAACAGTTTTTGCCATAGGGACAGAGGTGGAATTTGAAAATAAGGAATTATATTGTAATATTTTGGACTTATTGCTGTAGTTTCTCTTGCGATGTCTTCTCATGTGTTCCAAAAGTTGCAAAAGGTAATTTATAATTCATCAAACTAAGCGTAAAACATCTGACTGCAAAAACCTATCAATCTGATCCCATCTCTTTCTAGCCCTTTAATTAGAGAAGCCCTGCTGAAAAATATACCCATCAGCTACTGAGAAATGGTGCATTCCTGGACCCTCGGTATAAATCTTGAGTTATCCAGGTGCCAAAACGCTGTCAGAACTGACAGATCTTAGAAAATACACCCACAGGCAGAACATTATCCATTATACTAGCACTGAGCAGTGGGCAGTAAGGAAAAAATCTGCAGAGAATGTGTCTTTATCAACTTTAATTGGCTTTTCCCGTTGATAAAAATCAGTGCATCTGGCAAGGAAGAGAACCTATCTAGCAGTTTGATCTTTCCATCCCAGAGCTGAAGGGTGCAGTCCATCTCCACTGACGTATGATGTGGACTTGTCTCAGCACAGTTCCTAGCAACGCGCTCGAGTCTGCAACCTACAGTGAAGGCTGCCAGTCTGTCCTGGGTGAGTGACCATGTTTAAACAAGTGTGAAGAATGAATTACTCTGGATAAGTTGGATCTCATCGTGCTCTGGTTGCTCAAAATTTACTTTGGAGGTAGCCAAACTTAGTTAAACTTTTCTTCGGGTCCTGGCTTGTAAGCGCTGCTGGATTACACTGCCTGGGCTGTGAAATCGGGGCGATGGATACGCTGATATGAGGAGGAGACAGCGGGCAAAGGGAGCAGCGACTTTGGAAGAGCTACAGGAAATGTCACGTGTAGAGGTTTGGGGGCAAGAACAAGCTTCTTTTCGGTCATTTGGCACTGCAGGTTTATAAGTAGCTTTACATCAAAGATAAAGGAGACAGTGACTGTGTGGATTTCTCCTGGGAAGGCTATTTTGATGCCTTGTTTGCAGCATCTTGTATTTACTCATTTCTGTAAAATGTTTCAGTTTTTCTTTGATGCTGCTTACATCTATTGGTACTAGATTTATGACAGTTTTACTAGAGTAATATTGCAAAGGTGATTGCAAATCTATTACTAGAGTAGGTTTTTTTCGTAGTTTATTAATGAAAACAGATAATTTATTTATTTATAATTAGTTTGAGAGTGTGTAGTGCTTCTGTTGCTCAATTCTGCAGGGTTTCTGAGTGTGGCTTTATTTTAAGGTTCTGTTCTGCTAAGTCAAACTCCTCTATCTTATTTCCATAAACAATGAAAAAGAGGAGTATGTCCACTCAGGAAAGACAGTTCAGTAAGTGAACTTCATTGCAAAAGTTTCTTTTCCACAGTTCCTGAAGGTCTTAAAAACCACACTGTAAGACCATCAGAGGGTTGCAATCATATAAACCTCAGTTTAATCCTTGTATTTAACACTTAAAACAAAAATGGTAAAGGTTTGTTGTTCAGCCAAATGGAGGAACCTGTGTCCAAAGCCTGTGGCATGTTGAACCTCGCTGCTGTTGGTGCAGATCACTGTGATGTTTCAGAGCACATCTGCTGTGCCCTGGTGGTGCAAGTTGATAACTTGGAAATGTTTATCACCTCATTGATTGAGCCAGGCTGAGGGTGCAGCAGCGGGTAGGCTGTGTACAGGGTATGCATGTGGACTCCCTGCCAGCAGAGCTCCTCTGTGCATGCTCTCACTGCCATGTAGACTTCCACATCACCATGCAGGATCTGCTTTAGTCAAGGTTGAGGCAGCACCCAGCACAGCTGGATCCCCATCTGGGTGACCTCTAGAGCCTGCGCTGTACAAGCTGTAAGGATATGGTGGACTTTATGGAAAAAAATGTTGATTGTGTGGTTTTTAAGTTTTTTCTTTCTTACTGCTTATCATATGGCTAGGAGAGACATAATAACGTCCTGTGTTCAGAAGGTTTCTGTAGAAACTTGAGGCAAGTGGGAGGGAGGGATAACAAAGTCCATTCTGTTACTCTTATTCAATCTGCCTATTTATAAGCCCAACCCGTGAAGTGTATTGTCACTGTTCTTTGCAGCAAGGGGAAGACTGAGGCTTTAAAGGACTTATGAAGAATATACACAGATCCCTGTAAATAGCGTAAACCATCCTAATTCCTGTGGTTTCCATGGATGCTGGTTGTACAGCAGTTCGGGCAGTTCTGTTGTGTTGATCCGAATGCTACAGCAGCTTTACCAGGATGCGAGATTCTTCACTGCTGGTCCTAAACTCTGCAGTGGTGTTGCTGTATATTGTTAAACAGCTGTCTTGTGTCTGTACGAAAGGAATAATGCCCCAAGAGATGGTGAAGAATTTATGCAGCATAAAATAATAATTCTAGGTGTAATAGAACTGCAAAAAGAGATCAGGATTTTGACATCTTGTTTTGAGACGGCAAAACGCTTGTTTGGTGGTCCAGAGTATTTAAAGGTGGTGATGTTTGGTGCTTAGTTTGCCTGGTGTGCAGTGTAAATGTGGATGGACGGTGCCTGGCTCTGGCTCTGTCAATCATTTCCTAAATGCCTGGTGGTGACTGAGTGACCAGCTCCTCAGCCGCCTCCTGCTTAAAAGCAAGGCTGCATGATTTTTCTGTTTTCCTGAACCATTTGGTCTCTTTAATTGAGGACTGAGCCATTGTGTGTGCAGTGCCGCTGGATCCTTGTCCTGTAAGGACCTTGATAAATATGTATTGCATTGTCAAGTGTTTGTAGCTACTCTGCAGGTAGTGATGGTGAAGCAAGCTCCTTACAGTTAAGGGTCGTCCTGTCTCCGAGGTCAGTAAAAACAAGATGGCACAAAGGATTGTGGGAAGAGGAGCCAGGACAGCTGCCTTCAGCATCACCTGCTAATAAACTAGCTATTTATAGATCAGCTGAGGCTTTGTCAACTACATTGTTAAATTAATATTTACATACTGCCTTCATTGTCTTTCACTGAAAATCTCATTTGCATTAGTGCTTGGACAGACGTATGGCTTCCTGAGCTCCTGATACATGAGTGCATTTCATCAGAGTCCGTGGTTTGCAATGTGTGTGTGTGCAAAAGCATTCCTGATCGAATCTTGCCTTGCAAATCCTTTCCTCCCCATAGTAGCATTTTCCTATCTTTCTGTGGCTCTCATTTCTTGCAGGAAAGCTCACCTTTGTTCCCAAATGTCCGCAGCTCATCATGAGGCTGATCTCGCCAGAGATGAGATGAACAGCATTTCTGCATAGCAATTCCTAGTTAATCTCTACCTCTCAGAGAGAGACTTGAATTGTTGATGGCTTGTGGGTAATTTAATAACTAACAGACAAATAGGATGATAGGATATGTAGATTGTAGTAACTTAGCCCAGATGCAAATTCCCCCATCCCTATTTGCATCTGTTTGAATGAATTTTGTTATGAAGGTTTGCTTTTTTTACATTTTAGCAGCAGTGAAACAGTAGCAAGAAGAGTCGCTGCTCAGTGAAGCTGTGTTGATCACAGCAGGCTCCACACCTGGCTAAGCAGTTTCAATCCCCTCTGCGTGCGTGCATGTATCTGTGTGCCTTTCAAAAGGGAAGAGTAATCTACTTGCTAGACGCGTGTGTCTGTCTCTTGTAGTCCTTGGACGACCTTGAACAGTCGTTTAACTTGTGTTTATTTGCCCATCTCTACCTGGGCAGATATTACTTCTGTGGTTTGGAGTGTTGAGGTTGAATGAATGTCTCGGAAACATCGTGGGTGAAGAGTGTTGTTGAAACGTAAGGTATTCATACTGTCTCTTCAGACAGCTGATCACAGTTCAGATTCACCTCTCTGTCTTGCTGCTTCTTGCTTCAAAGCCGTTTGGACACTTGGATTGTGCGGGAGGTTGGAAGGCAGTAATAGTGGGGCTGTGATGCAGACAGGTGTCATGGCCTTAGCTCAGCTTCCACTTCTTACCACTTGCAAGGCTGTTGATAAGGTCCTGTTTTGCTGCTATTGTATTATTCTTTATCTGTCTTTGGCCTGCTAAGGGTCTGGCAGTATCTGTTTCTCTGACATCTCTGCAGGCTCTCTGGGCACCTCATTACTCTTTTCAGGAAGAGAACATTGCAATCCAGTTACTCAGCCCGCAGAGAGCAAGAGCTCATCTTCCCATGCCAGCCCAGTTACCATAAAGTTAGAGCTCTGAGAGCGGCTTTGCAGTTTATCTCTCCAGGTGCACGAGGCACATAATATCGCAACGATAATACAGTATGTGCTGAAACCATTCACCTTTTATTTATTCTTTTTAAGATAGCAAAGCCTCAATTTCCTCCCCTTCAAGATATCTTTTCTCTTGGCTCACAAGAGAGGGACTGGGACAGGCAAGATGCAGACGTGGCTCTGGGAGACCTGGGAGTTGGTTCCTTGGTAGTCCAAGTCCAGTGACTGAGCCTGTGCTTATTTCACCACTGCCTCTTCCATTTTAACTGTAACTCTTGCTGAAGGCAGCTTTTGATTGTTACATTTTCAGATCTACCCATTCTTTCTGCCTTCACGGGAGATGGGGATGTGTTTTTCTGCAAAATGTCAAGGTCTCTTCCTGGAGAGCTGACAGTATAGGTGTTTTATATGTACACGGGCTATCGGGATCAGACATTCTTACTCAGAAACATTGGCTGAGACAGACAGACATTCCTCCTGCCACGGAGAGACAGGCAGGCACTCGCTATTGCCAAGCCTTGAAGTATTTGGCATGTTTTCTATTGCCCTAGTTTTGTGGAGTTGTTCCTGAAGTTTTACAAGTACATGAGAATCTTAGTTCTGAATAAAGGAATGAATAAATAAAATAATCTAGCCCTCCTGCCTCGACAGCAGAGGTATGAGAACGTGACTGAGGTGCTTAAAACCAGAAGGCAAATGAAATAACCCCCGTGCATTTCTAAACAGTTTTACAACTCAACCCTGTGGCTTTGGGGAAGTTTCTGACTTCTTTCTTGGGCTTTGAATATGTGAAGAGCGTGCAGCGTGGCTCATTTTCTTGAGTGAGGGAATAGAATCATAGAATCATTTAGGTTGGAAAAGACCTTTAAGAACATCAAATCCAACCGTTAAATATTTGTAGCTCTGTAAGAGTTCGCACATCTGCAGTGTCCCCTGCAAGCAATAATGAACTGATCAAAACAATCAGTCTCCTCAAATTAGAAGAGCCTTGCATTTTTCAGATCTCATTTGCATTCTAATTCGTGCTTTTTTGGTTGTTCCACTTTCCAAGCCTCCCTTGCAGACACAAGGCTCTCATGCTCTTCAGTTTTAAGCGAAAGCCAGGATTTCATGTAAGAACATGATTCTGGGAAGTGGAGCTTTGACATTTTCATAGCTATGTCATATATCAGCAGATTTCCATATGAGCTGGCAGCACCGCTTACGCAGAGGTGAACGTAATTATTCATGGAGAGGCCCCGTTCAGCTCAGTCACCCTGGTTTATCTATAGAGAAGACTGACTGGCTCTGCAGGCCCATACCTGCTTCCCTTCATAGGCTTATAGGGATGCACCAGGCTTGCATGCAGCTGCTTTTGTGTTGGTTCCATAAGCAACTGCGGATGCACGTGCTCCTGAAACCACCGATAAATTAGTAGGAGAGAGCTCGCACCTCTGCGTTGCCTGAGTGGAGGGACCCATGCAGTCAGACTCCCACAACAGAAAGGTTTCCAATAAAGCTGAAACACAGAGGTATTGTTCGTCCAACTGTTGGCAAATGCACAGAGCTATTGTGTGGGTCCTGAAAGCCTTGGCGCTTTATTCTCTACAGACTGAATGGCAGCCGCGGGTAATAATAACACAAGATTAAAAAAGCCAACATTATAGGGGTATTTACAACCCACTGGGAGAGTGAAATCTCAGCAAGGCTGAGCTGTCTCTAGTGATCCTACATTTTTACTGCTTGATAGGGAAATGATGGGCAGCTCTGGAGAAATGGCAACCACAGAGCAGGTGAAAGGGGAGTGGGTTGTGTGGTCGAACGCTGCGGCAAGTAGAGTGGGACAAATGGAAATGCTTTCTGCAAATCAAGTGACTCGTCTGTTGCTCTGGTGCTGGGTTGGCAAGGGGTGCGTGTGTGTGTTTGCACACCTGTGTTTCCTTCCCAGGCTGGCTGGTGCCAGTGGGACCAGGCTCCACTTGTGTAATTCAGAGCCTTGTGCTCGGAAGCCTTTGGTCAGCTTCATCCTGGGGTTGTGCTTTGGTAGCCATCAGCAGGCCCACTCAGGGCTATTCATGTGTGAGAATGTAGCTGTGGACTGATGGCGTATAAGGGATGGTGGAATTAGCTTCCTGCCTGCAGGAGCAGCCAGTCTTTCTGTGAACTTAAATTCTGGGAGACAATAAATATTGAGTTTTTTGAAAGCAAGTCTCAGTTTGAAGTCACAGTAATGACAACTGCCTTACGCAATTTAAGCACCACTGACTGATGCCATCTTACGTGTGGAATTTCATTATTTTCAAAACTAAAAAGCCCCACCCCACAAAAAGAATATAATTAATTTTTTTAAGGGGCAGTTTCTTATCTTAAAAGTCAAGTCTTTAAGTGCTGGTTCTAACAGTCCTTTAATATAAGTGTCTTATATATATACAATGAGCTTTATAACTACCTAAACAGCTTTAAAAGACCCAGTCATCCTCTGTACACATGTGGAACTTGTATTTAATAAGCTAGAGGCAGAGTACCAGCCCGTAGCAATGTCCTCTCAGGATATGCCTAGGCTGCAGAATAATGATGCCACATCAAAGCTAGGCCTAACCTTGCTCCTTGGCTATTTCCAGCAGGCTAAGCCTGGTGGTGCTGAGCTTCTGGAATATGTACCCACCTGTTCAGGCAGGTTTTGCAGCTCCCTGATGCTCAGCCAGCTTCTGAGGCAGTGTCGTACAGATGTGATCTTGGTCACTGGTATTAGTGATGCAATGAGTGAAATGGTGGGAGGCATTTTAAAGTAATAAAACATATTTTAATAAGAATGCGTGCTTACCTGGCTGGGGCAGGTGTGGTTAATGACTGTACTTCTTTCTGAAAACATTATCATCCGTTCAAGTGTTTTGCTTTGCTTGTGCCAGGCAGCGGGGCATGGAAATTGCTGGACCCTGGGTGCTGTTTCTTGTGTGGGATGTTATGGGGATTCAGAAATCCAGGCTGCTTCGCAGATTCATTTGCTTGAATTAATGAATCTGTGCCTGCCTCTGTTTCCCCAAGAGTAATGTGAAGTTACTTACGTCACAGGGATTTATGAGCTTCTTTTTATATTGGCTATTCTATGGAGAGTGAAATTCAGCTCGGAGGGCTCTGCAGAAGGACAAAGTGTTGAGTTCATTCTGTTTTAATCCTAGCTACAGAAAATATGCAAGTTCCTGCTTAAAGTCTCTTTAATCAGAAAATATAAATACCCTTTGATTGCTTTTTTTTTTCCCGTCCTTTCTCTCTCTGATTTTCTCTCTCTCTTTTCCCATCTTTTGTGGTTTGTTTTTCTTTTAACTTTTACTTGTCTTCAACTGCAAACTGTTCAGGTTGGGACCTGAGAGCTCCTCTGCACTGGCACAGACCTGTGGGAGAAGGCTCTGGGCTTGCTTTGTTTCCACAGGTTGCAAGTATGAAATAAAATGTATGTTAGTGGTAAGGTCTTTGTGGGAAGAGGGTGTAAAGAGGTGTTGAGTGACACTAGAAAAGAATAGTCTAGGAGGGGGGAAGAGAGGATGTAGCTAAAACTAAATGTGATGCTTGCTTTTTGCCAAACCATTGCAGCAGAAGCATGGACCCATTCCCAGTTGACAGCTCCCTTGTCTCTCTTTACCCCTCCTTTTTTTCTCTCTCCCCCTCTGGGGCTACTCTTTTAGGATGAGTTGGTTCCAAATAGACATTACTTTTCTTGCAGATAAATGGACACCTAAGCAGCTGCGCTGGTATCTGTCATGAACAGACATGCTGCACGGTGAGGGAAATTACAAGATGCGACCAGCTTAGTTTGTCATATTTTAAAAAAAGAAGAAAGCTCCCCCTCTACTTGAGCAGCATCCACAAGACAAGCGAACCGTGCACTTATAAACTGTTGCTTTCTTCTCCAGTATCTTAATGTTTTCAAATGCTCCTATTAAACATTCCACCTTTAGGTCCTCTTTGTAAAAGATGTGCTTTAGACAGATGGAAGCCTGTCTCTGTCCTGACACAGATGCAGGACTATAAATTTACAGCAGAAGAGATGGAGAGATATTTATTTAGGAGGCTTTTGTGGCTTATTCCAGCATCTGGTATTCTACTGGCACGTCCTCTGAAGAAGGAAAGGGACAGGAAGGAGTTAGAGAAATGCTGAGCTTGTTTTTCAGCATGTTTTTTATTACTTGTTTTGGTAGAGATTTTTAATCTTGAAAGAAGGATTTGGAATTTATGCAGGAGGAGACATTGATTGGGAAATAAAGATGCATCTGCCGGTGTTCACCTTCTCCCATTGTTTGCTCAGATCCATGTTTCAGATTGTAGGACTTCTTATCTGCTGTCCTCTTAATTGTATTGGTTATGCTGGGAGCCGGTGGGCAGTTGCTCAGAACAAATCCATCTTGATGAGATACTGACTACGATGGCTTCTGTGTTAAGGGCTGAGCATGCAGCTTCCCGCGAGTTGCTGCCTGGGTGTGCCTGTGGTTGAGCATCCACATGTAAATGCATAACTGAATGCCTCTGACCTCCCAGTCCATTCACAGCCTCTCCTTTCCAGTTTGCGTGTTGTGCATAGTGGGAACACCCACTGCTCTCCTGCTGGACTGTGGATTCCCAACCCAGTGCTCACACAGTAGGCAGGACTCCCCTGCTCCTTGACTCCTTGATGTTGGCAGAGGAGAAGGCGAGAGGCAGAGCACAATGTTCAGGGTTTCTTGGGTAATTTCTGAAACCTCTATCCAAGAGGTGTGACTGAATCATTTGACTGTCTCAGCTCAGATCATTAACATTTCAAAATGCCTGTTATTCCTCTTTCTGGCTGCCTGAACTTGGTAGAGGATTGTCTAATTGGGCTTGATGCAGGCCAACCAACCAGGCTTCTCTTCCTTGTGATCTAATCAGATCTTGCAGCTCCTGGGACCAGATATTCAAGATACTTAAAGACTGGCAAGAGTTAGACATGCAATTAATTTTTTAAAATCTGATACTCAAATACCGTAAATGCTCAGTCAGCAATAAGCTTCTGGTGCAGATGACACGCAGTGCTGAGTCGAAGAGGCTGATTCTGCTCAAAGGTATTTCAGTTTCTGGATTTGTGTCTGAGCAGTGGAAGTAGTCTCCAAATACAGTTTGGGGTTTTTTAATTATTTACCTTTAGGCTCTTTACTGTGACCTTGGTTTTTGCGAGAAGTTACACCCCACCCACATCTGCACACAGACATGAGAATTCCAAGGCCTCTCTTGGCTCTATGGTTGGTTGCTGACTTTTGCCTCTTCTGCCAGAAAAAGGAGAGTGATATCTGTACCCATACGGGCAAGATGAATACGACTATCATACAAATAAAATTACTGGCTGCTGAATAGCAACAGCTTAATGAAAATGTGAACTGTTAAGCAAATAAAGCCAGTCAAGCTCATAATACTTCTGCTTGGAATTTCACTGTATCACTGAGCAGAAATAAAATTAGGCATAGAAAAAGAGTATCTGGAGAAGTCTCTGCCTGTCTCCGTGCTTGGTGTATGAAGCTGTGCTAGACAGGAGTGAGCTGTACCTTAAACGCAGACATACTACCCCAATCTTGAAAGGAAATCCCTTTATCCAGTGCAGGTACTTGCTAAAGCAAGGCAGAAAGGGACAAGTTAAAGCACTAGATTTCCTCTGAAGTCTAAATGCAAATTGTGCAAAGAGAATAGATCCCTTGAAATCTGCGTGGGGTTGTTTTTCACATTTCTTTAGCATCTTCTGCTGGTGGATGATTTTAGTACCTCTGTGCATTACTCTTATGTATGGAAAGGGAAAGTGTTCCATCTACAGCTGCTGGGTGAAGTTGGGAGGAGTTTCACAGCAAAGCCTGGGACTCCTGTTCATGCCCTCCAGGCAGTGCTCACCTTCTTGTAGCAGGAAAGCTGCAGCGTTTAGTAACACTCCCAAGTGGCAGGTGAAATCCCCGGGTTGATAATTTAACAACTGCTGTTGAGGTCCCATCTCAAAGTCACTGTGCTGTAGCTGAGGGGTTGTGAAGTGTTTTCTGCAGCTCTTTACTCTCTGCCCAATGACTGGACTTTTCTGTACTTCCATATTCATGAAAATTCCCAGAGTTCAAGATGTGCTCATTAGAACTCATATGGGTTACAAATCTGTTCCAGGATGAGCTCTGAAAGGGCGAAATGCAGCATATAAGGTAGGATAAGCTTGTGAGGAAGCCCTGCAGCCAAGAAGCTGCTATATCTACCTCCAAACAAAATGACATCCTCTCTCCCTGGCTTCTCTTGTTCCTCTGTCTGGCTGTGAACAGTCAGAACCAAGGGACAGGGTGATCTGTAGGAGTTCAGAGGACAACTGAGATTGCTGCTTTTATCTCTTGTCCATCTTTTCCTCTACCCCCACCCTGATGGCATTCGTTCAAAAGAAAGCATGTCTCAGCTAGGCTTGGTCTTAGACTTGTGTGGAATCACCGGGGTATTGAAGGTGTATTGTCTCTGGGTCATGCAAAGCTTTAATGTGCTGTGGAACTAGAAACATAGTTTATATTCTAAGTGTCTCTATTTGTCTGGGTGACCTTGTGAAATTTCTTTGCACCAGATCTGTATCTTGCTGTCCTTCTGCCTTTATCTAATTTGTTTTCTTGTGTATGTTACTGACATCCAGTGAAGAGTAATTTGTTTGAGAAGTGGCACTTATAACAAGGATCCTGCTAGTAATCCCTGCATTGAATCCCTATATACACAATGTTCCAGGAATAATTAAAGTCACAAACTTCAATCTTGAGGGATGCACAGGGGAAACCTATCCTGAAGTGAGGCTTGGCATATCTGCCTTCTCTGCTTCCAGTGCTTTTTAACAGTCAGGTATTTTTATTCCAGGACTGAAGTCGATTTCAGTGGAAGCCTGACATCCTGAATTTACATGTCCTAACAACAGTTCTCATCAGTCAGTATTCTACCATATCCTTTCTCTACTCCTTCTCTCTATTAATTTTCCTCAGTAGTCTGCAGGGTTCATTTGCCAGCCTGATTCAAATTCCTGCACTTTCCTGGCATCTTGTTTTATAACATCTTGCATCATGTACTTTCCGTTTCTGTAATCCATTTAATCCAAAATACTGGAATGGCTTTGCAGGTATTTATTGCATTTCTTTCTTCCTTGTGTTAGGAGGTAACAGGTCATTTGTACAACTTAATCCAAAGTCTCTTGGCTTCTGGGATTATTTTTTTCCTTTCATTTCTGACTGATTATCCTGGGGGGTTGGTAGCAAGAGCAGGAATGACAGTAGGGAGAAGTTGCCTTTTCTTGTATGTATTGCTTCATTATGTTGTGCTCAGAGCATGGATTGGCAGTTTAGCGGTTAAACCCCTGCAGCTGATGTCCCCCAGCAATAACATTACTGTTGCCTGTCCTTAATTTTTGGAAGCTTTGGGCTTAGTGTTTGAAATAATGAAATACTGTTGCATCAGTAAGTGGTTTTCCGTCCTTTTGGCTCTGGAAATGGATATTCACAGTTGGGTGAAGTTCATTTTAATCCTCACAAAACCAGAGCTGGATTTGTACAAGTTGTTGTTGTCATGCTTTGGAAACACTCTGTGCCTGCTGGATCCCTTTATCCCTCCCAGGGGCTAATCCATGAGCTTGTGAAATGCTTGGGGTGACTCCAGTTGGGGGATGGAGGGGCATCCAGTGTTATCTCCTTTTCCTCCTGCATTGTCTTCTCTCGCTTGTTCCAGTGAACAAGTAGTGTTTGTAGTGTATCCTTTCTGATGTTTATAGATAGTGGGATGTAATTATCTTCCCCTGAGGTAGAGTCATTATGCCGGCTGTAAAGAGAGAGGGTCAGAGCCCTAATGGGAAATGATTTTAAAGCAATCTTGACCAAGTCTAGTGGAGCCATTTCAGACCACTTAAAACTCAGCCAGTCCTTCACGGCACTTGTGATTTGTCCACTTTATACATTGAGAGGCAATGGGACTAACACTTGTCAAGGGATAAAGAAAATCTATGATAAACTGCAGCATCGGCTTTGGGCAGGCATTGTGTGCTGCCACAGGGGAAAGGCTCAGACAAAGCCCAGTCTTGATTATTATTGTTCTTGATACTGATTTGGAAAAACACAAGGCACTTGCAGAAGCAATAAGCCAGTAGTCGTGGAATCTGCCATCTTGGGCTTCCTGTGCTGCAAATGCTGCCCCTCTGCCTTCAGGCTTGATACCTGCAGAGGCAACAGGATTGGTCGTATTCCACAAGGCAGTGGCACAGTCCCCTCATCAGCCAAATTGCTGGCGGATGCCCCAGTGGTTTACCTGGGAAGTTCAGGCTTCAAACATACACTGACTTACAAGGCAAATTTGGTCAGGGGTTGTTTAATAGCAAATATTACTTGGTATTACAAGATGTTAGAGGCAGACAGACTTCAGCATCCTTTGGCACATGGTGGAGTTTTGATAAGTAGCAAGGGGAGGAGAAGGACTTTGGAAGAGCTGATGGAAGGTGGCGGTCAGCAGTTGTAGGTCGTATTGAGGTGGGTCTTCTGGGAGTAGCCCAGGGCTAAAAAGCAGACACTGCTTCACATAAGCGATTTTCTGTATTTCAGTCCTCCACAGAAACGGAATAGGCAGGGCTGTGCAGGTTAGCAAAGCTCTAAGCTAGTACCCGGGAGAGCAAGAATAACTAGTAGTGAAACGCTCCATGTCTGATTTTCATCCTTTGAGCTCCTCTGTAATGTTATTGGAAAACAAAAACTGTTTAAATAATGGAACAAACTCAGTGAAATTGTGCAGTGATGCAGAAGGGGTGAGTAAGGGTTATTTCCCTTCTTTCCATTACTTTTCTCCTCCTGCCTTGCCTCCCAAACGTGGGTGGAATCTGCATGTCAGACACCAGCAACATCAGCCTGGCCTGGTGGCTTTTCTTAGCGGTGAAAACGAGATTAAATGCAATTAACATTGGTTGAACAAAAAAACGCCCCCGGTTTGTATGCCGATTAATTAACAGCCCTTCTTTCAGCAGTGGCCCTTTGTAGAGCTGTATTTGTTCCTCCTGGCCCCAGTATTTCCTAGCGCACGTCCAAAATCAAAAGCACTGAGTGTGTTCCTGCTGTGATGTCTGGGGCTACTGGCACAGCAGGGAGGTGCAGCCCCCCAACCGGGCTGATTTTTTTTGTGCAGTCTCGTAGCTGCGGAGCTGCTCAGTCAGTGGCAAAACATTTCCCGTTAAGCAAAGCTAATGACGGGAGCTCTCTGCGAGTTAGAACAATGATCAGAACAATTGTCTGGAGGAAATCAATGTGATAATGCATGAACAAACAGGTGAGTCTCAGAACAGCTAGAGGTTAGTCTCGCTAGTAAATAACTTCATATTCGGGTGATGCAGAGCAATGGGAGGTGTCAAGTCAAAGCAAAGCAAACAGCATGTCGGTCCTTGTGAGTCGAAGAAGAGTGAGGAGGGGGAGGAGGAAACCAGAAAAATTGTTTGTTTCTTGCATTCTGTTGATGGGGTATGTAGACCAGAAGACTTCCACGTGAAAGCACTTTCTGGGGTGTTCTGACAATGTGTCTGGGGAGTCTTTTGAAAGGCGTCTCTTCTGCTGTCAAGCCAGCTTTGAAGACACCATCTGGGGAAGTAGCCAAGAAGTCATTGGGTGAACTTCTCTGCTTTGCAAATCTATTAACACCAGTAGAGAGAAGAGGGAAAACAAAACTCTCTTCATAGCTTTTTGAATTAATGTTTTCTGTTCCTGTCAGGCATACTCCTGGCCCTTCTTATTCCAAACCCAAGGACAGCAACTGTTGGACTCCTGAAGGATGAGAGAGACAGAGAGGCTTTTCTGTGCAATAACTGTATGGCACAGAAGTGCTGTGATCCATTAGTCAGCACAGCTGCTCCACAAAATAGCCAATATCCTGAATGTAACAGAACAAATTGCACATAACCAAAAAATACCTACAGCATACATCAAACCAAAGTGACTCAAATGTCCCTTGCAGCAGTTTGGGGTGCTAATAGCCCTGCAACAAATGCCTTATCAGTGGAAAGGCCTTGAACACCCATCTTAAGACAGGTCAGGATTTTTGTATTTTGTTAGGGCCTCTTGCCAGGCTAACTGAGATGAAAAAGTTGTGTGGGCACTTTACTGAAGCCTGCTGTGTGCCAGCAGGTATTCTGGTTTTGAGAGAGCTGCCTGCACTCAACAGAGAACTAGGAACTGTGGAGATTAATTTCTACTTTGTCACTGACACTCCAAATGCACTGAGTCATTTATCATGGGGATCTGCTTTCTGATTTCTTCATAGCTACACAATGCCCATATGTGCGAGCGCCGTGGTGCGACTGCTTAAAGGAATATTAGAACAAAGGTAGGGCACGCACTGAAGGAAACTTGCAGGGTTTACCCCGTGAGACTAAAGGCTGGTTAAATAAATATGTCTTAGTACAGCTGAGGCTTGGCAAACAGCGTTTCTGGCAAACACTGAGGGAGGAAGTTCTTCAGAGTCTGGGCTTTCAAGGAAGGAGATTCTTCCACTGGCTGAGAGCCTCTGGCGAGGCTGAGAGCAGAGGCAGAGCACTAGCCAGAGACTGCAGGAGGCGGAGGGGATGCTGCAGTCTCACAGGCAGCGCTGAGCAACTCCACTGGGATGCAGACTGACAGAGAAGGAACAGGAGGCGAAGGCAAGAGAGTGATGCATTAGAAAATGTTGCTGAGGCTTTCTTGCTGTGGTGCTGGTACCAAGGCCTCAGTGTGCTGTTACAGGGGAAGAACTGTCTTGGGTGTTGAATGGATCCCTTCTCAGCAGACGTGAGACGCCTGGAGCAGATCTACTTGCAGAGCTCAACCCTTTCTCCTCACTCAACTGGAACCAGAGGTGGAAAGCTCCTGGCTTCCCTGCTGGTGCTACAAAGCACTGGGCTGTGTCAGCCAAGCATCTGACTGATTTTGGTTGCTGTTACTTCACAAGTGGGTTCTCGTGGTGGTGGAAGAGCACGTGGCTCAGGGTGCTGCTTGCCAGGAGAGGCGTGGAGAGGAATGCAACGTGCCTTCCAGCTGAATTTGCTGTCGGAGCTGAAGACATTGCCATTCCTGTTTGTAGTGCAGCCACAGCTGTGAGGAGCTGCCTTTGTATGAACCCCTTTGTATGGATGCAGTATTCATATGTAGAGGTGCTGGGCAAGAGTTCGAGACTGAAACCTGGTGTCTGCCTGACACTGCATTGGCCCTGGCATTAAAAATGATTAAATTAAAAATCTACCTTCCCCATGCAGGATGGGCACTGTCCCTTCTCAATGGAGTGGGTAGCCGCTTGTTTCCCGAATAGTAGTTCTGCTAAGACTGCTGCAGAGACGAGCTAATGCCAACTGTGGGGCAGATACTTTGCGATGAGGCACTGGACTTCTTCAGGCTGAGCTTCAGCTTGATTAATTGGGAGTATCCTGTTGTGTGGGAACAGCTTGTGATTGCAAGCTGCCCGGACTTGTTGGATATGCAACTTGTCTGGTGCATATGCAATGAGAAGGAGAGGTAAGGCTTCTTCCCTTTCTTGGCTCCTTCTGCTCAAGGTAAGTGTTTGTAGCAACCTGGTAGCAGCTGGCAGGGAGGATTCTGGGTTGGAAGGAAATGAAGAGGTGCCAAATCTATATCAGTATGATTTCAGTGCTCAGTGGAATTAAAATGCTGGTGTAAATGGTTAGATTGGCAATGAGTGGGTTTAGTTTTAGGTCCAGCATCCTTCCATGCTTACACACAGCATGTAAGGCATGAAATCAGTGCAACTGTGCTTTGAAGTAGTTAGCCAGAGTTTTGTAAACTGATGGCCTAGGAACATTGAAAACAATTATATGCATATTCGAACAAGCATAGACTTGGATGATGTGCTAATAGACCGTGAGGCCTACAGAACTTCCAGTGCACAGCATGTGGTGGCTGTGTGATGCTCTGCGGGAGCTGGAGAGGAGATCTCTGGCCTCCAGCTTTGTCAGCTGCTAATATTGCCTGCACCGCAATGGTAAGTTCTGCAGAAGATCCAGCAGAGCACTGGTTCGTAGCCAGCCAGACACTGTATTCTGGTTTCACTTTCTTTGCAAATGAACCTCAGCAATATTGAAGGGTTCAGAGGGTAGTGGTCTACATCGGCATGGCAAATGCTGTGAGATCTGGATTGGCTTCTGGGCAGGCAAGTCTGAAACATCTGGGAAAGTCACCTCTCTGTGCAGGCTGTTGTATGCTTCAAGTGCATCAGTTCCCAAGAAATGCCAACCCCATAACCTTTACGAGCACTCCATTCCCCTGAGAAAGGAAAGGGTGTTAATTAGTTGCTCCATCCAGCACAGGCTGGTCTTTGGTGTAGTTTTATCAGGCCACTTTTGGGAGCAATGTGGGTGGATTGAGGATATTGTTACCTGCATCCTCTGTTCACCGAAGCTTCCATTGGCGAGAGCTGTGCAGCAGGGAGCTGGTGTCTTGACAGCCTGGCAGCCCATTGGCTCTCGGTCCAGTGCTCGCTGTGCAAAAGACTTTGAGAAAGTTTAGTCATCTAGAGTGAGATGGAACTTGATGTTTTTGCACAAGGAAAGTTTGCGAGCCTCCAGCTTGATGTGTCCCCGCTATATGGGTAGGTTAGGTTGGAAAGAATTGATTGAGGTTAAGGGCTGGCTGTTTTCATTTTCTCCTGAAGTGAGTAAAAATATATAGTTATGATTTTGAATGTGAAATTGTATGATAACTATGCTATTCTTTAAAGTTACTTTAAAGAAAAAAGTTTTACAGTCTTCCATAAGGGTTAACCACAGAGTGGCCACATCAGTGTTTTTTTCCCAAAACGTAGCATTCCTCAACACTCACTGACGTGTTACAGTGTGAATACAGCAAATTACTTTATTGCAAAATTGATTGCGCGTTGTTGCTGCTTTGCTCATTACAATTTGTGTGAGTGCTATTGGAGTTTTTAAAATGTATTGCGCTGTGCAAAACTCTTAAGTCACTAATGATGAGAAAAATTACCTGGGAAATTAGAGTCAGTCGAATAATATCGATGCTTCATTTGTCAGATTTCTGGATAATCTTTGTCTAAATAATTTGGCAAACAATTTTCTTTTTATTCTTGAGTCCTTTGAAGCTTTTCCGGTTCATTGTCGTTAGAGATGTTGCTATCTTTGGAGATGTATGGTCAATGTAGACTGAATATGCCAACCTTGCAGGTGTTAGGCAGTGAATATCATCCTGCTGTGCAGAAGTTGGCCAAATGACATCCTCGCCTTCTGACAGATACTGCCAAGTGTGCAAGCATCGTTATTTTATGGTGGACTCCTTTCTGATTCATATTCAAGGAGGAAGCACAGCTTCTCCCCTGAGAAAGGCTAGTGTCTAGAGAGCAGAACCGAGCTCAAATCCAGCTCTAGTAAGAATGGGTGGCAAGACCACGTGCAGCTAACTAATCAATTGTCTTTCTGTAGTTGGCTTTAGCACAGTCCTCTAAAAGTGAGTTAGTAGTCTGCTCTGCCAATGGAACCGCACCTATCCAGAGCATGAGAAAAAAAGTAGCGTGTTGATGGGCTTACCCTCTGCAGTTCTGCTGTCCATGTAGCTACACTGCAGTTCATTGACCTAAAGATACCATTGTTAATGCATGTGAGATGATTACCTTGGTATTAGAGTTAAAGATTGATACCCTGGATCCTCAGAGATGTGTAGTATAGCTGGTGTGGGGTGTGTTCTCTCTGCTGATGTGTTGTTGATTTGATTTCTGTGACTGATTGGTAAGATAAAATAGGAAGGGACCACAGCTGGTTCTGGATGAAGCCCTCCTGTTTTTTCTACCCCTCTGAAGTCCACAGCAGCTACTTGCAAGATCTGAGGATGTATCACTTAGAAAATGGGAGATTGCTCTGGGGACAAAACAGTCATGATTTTACTTTGAATTCTAGGAGTCTTTGAGTCTTAACAGGATAAAGGCTGTGAAATGTGTCAGGAGTTATGGCAGTCTCTGAGCCTGTATCTTTTTTTCCTCTCCGATACTCACTGTCATGTTGGTCCTGTTCCAAGATGACTGAGTGGTGTGTACATGTTTGAGGGCAGCTAACCAAAGTGCTCNCACTCTGACACTGGTACTTCTCCTTTTCTGAAGGAAACAGTCCTATGCCAACAGTTGCATAATTAACTTGCTGCTTTTTCCTTTGTCTCCTTTTTCCTCCAGGAGCTGTTAGTTAATTCTGGATAACCATCAGCCGCTCTAGAGCAGAGGACAGGGATCACAGGTGCCCTTGGAAGCCCCAGCATCCTTCTGGATAGACAGTGACCAAAACTGGTGCCTTCTGCCCTTTGCTGTCCAAGATGATGACATGATTCCTCTTCCAATTGCCTGCATGTATCACTCGGTGGATGTTCCTGGAGTTGGGAGGAGGGTCCAGGGAGAGGGGGATGTTATTGTTTCCTATTTTAATTTGTTCCAATGCAAAGAATTATATTGACCCTAGGTGCTTCCAGCACAGCTTGTAGCTTGAAGGCTTGCCCGACACAAGCCTGGTTCACCCTGTGCTAGTTTTGGTTTCACCAGTTCACATCTGAGTTTCAGGAGCTGTTATCTTTGTATGTTTGCTGTACAGAAAGGGGTTTGAAATATTTGGGAGTAGACCTGACTAGCTTGTTAGGATTAACTGTTCCTAGCATGCTCCCATTGGTTACACCAGCGGGCGTGTTTCTTCCCTTCCAAGGTTTCCTCCTAAACAATAAAGTGTTTAATGGTCACTGTGTGCTGTGAGATACTTTCAGTCCTGCAAGTTTGTGAATTGCTGTTTTCTGCCTTCTACTCACGCCAACAAAAACTCCAAACAAGTGCGGGGAATAGAAATGTTTCAAATCACAGTTTATAAATCACAAAACTTGTTCATTTTGGTCCTGGGCTGAATGACTGCCTTATTTGAAAGTACTTGGAAGTCCTGACTGAAGGGAACGGGTGTTGGTGAATCATAACAAAAAAACCCTTTGCCTGCTGAATGCAGAGCCTAAGTTATCTTTCTTCACATCAGCTTGTGTGCAATTCCTGCTTTGTCTGCCGCAAAACACCATCCCTTTCAGCCCTGAGCTCAGGTTTGAGCCTTCTCCTTGCCTAGGGACAGTGGGAGCTGTGTGCATCTGGGATTTCATCCTCATAGAGGTAGGTGTGTCTGATTTGCAAAGGACCTGTCAGCAAACCATGGGAGCAAGTTTAGCTTGGTAACTTAATTCCCCTTCTCCGTTTAAAGCTTCTCTTCTGGCAGTGTTTATTGCTCTTGTCCTCTGTGACTGTATCTGACAGTTTCTGAAGAATGTGAACATGAATTTTTGGAGGTCATGTCAGAGTTTAATGTAGTGTTTATGGAAATGAATGAAGGGGGCTGAGAATTGTTTTTTGTGCTATATTCAGTTTTGTCTCTCTTTCCTTTAGGCAACAACTTATGGCTTTATATCTTCATTAAAGCAACAAAATGCCTTTCCTTCTTGTGGAGAGCTTATGCCACAACCCTCTTCATCCTTGGAAATGATGTTTGCTTACCCACGGCTCATCTCTGTTAGTCTCAGATCTTGCAAGAATTCCAGCTTTTTATGCCTGTGCAGCTCAGACTTGCTGTGCCCAAGGGAGGAAGGGCAATTTTTCCTAACAAAACGAGGGTGCTTTGTGCCCTCACATCTGTTTGTAGCAATGCTAAGTGGACTTTTGCTGCTACTGTCATGGTGGCTTTTGGATCTGCTTGGAATATCCAGGTTCTACAGAGCCAGTGAAATTGAGTCTGCATTCAGAAATTTGGAGCACCACGGTCTATGCCTGACTAGGTTTTAAATCATTGTTGGTCTGAAGAGAAAAGTACCTGTTTTGTGCCTTGCTCATTTTCCTCTTGCCCCTATCCGGTGTTACCTTGGCATGAGTAATTTGCATGTCATTATTTCAGCTGCCCTGAACTGGGGGGGAACTAAGATGCCAGAGCTGATTATCTGGCGGCACTGGACAATTTTCTCTGTTATGCAACTGTAATATATTTCCATGTTCTTTTATAATGAGCTTTATTTACCAAATTGGCAATTCCTCTGTTGAGAAATAACTGATTACAGCATTCAGGGAGTTGCTGTCATCTCAAGATATGCAGGTGTCTCTGGAACATAAACAGATGTGATCATTCAGACAGTGAATTCAATTGATAGAAGGTAGGGGGGAAAAATCAACCGTAAAATCTTAAATGCAACATCTCTGGCTAATGTTGTCCAGGTGCATTGTGGCTGTTTTTGCAGCCCAACAAGGACAAAGTGGCACTCTAAGGTCAGGTAGTACCTCCAGATGATGGACTGAATGATTATTAGGTGAAAATACACCTCTTGAGCCATAGCACTTCATTAATGACTTGCCTAACTCTCAGCTGCATCTCTGAGAACAGGCATTAGTTTGTTGTGTAGCCTTGAACTAGGAAGCTCCCCTGTCCCGCCATATTTGGTTTGATTTTAGCTTACTCGGTGATGAATGTCTACAAACATCCTGGTGATCCTGTCTGTGGGGTTCGTGGTCCCATCTGCCCTTCAGGCAGCCCCTTTTCCTTTGATTTGTCCTCATGCCCAGGAGCAGTTTTGTTGCTGCTGTGGCCCTAATCATCAGCTTGGATATCTGAGCCTGGGGAAAAATAACGATAAGCAGAGATGTCAGTAGGAAAGTGCTGAAGATGAAGTTGGTTTGCAGAGTCTCAGCTGCTATCTGAGCTAAAGATGTACAGGTAACAGCTTCTTGAGTGTTTTCTCTCCCTGTGCCCCCATCTTTGCTGCTTCTATACTACTGAGGCCCTTGCAAAGAAGAAACAAGCCCTACATCTTCTCTCGGGCTCCCTCTTCCTTATGTGTCTCCTTGACTGCTTGTTGGATATTTGGAGCATGATCTTTTTTCATGCAAGACTGTGACAGCAGGTGTCAGTTGTGCTCCAAAGTGACAGAGATCGTTATTCCTGGAGCCTGGTGTCCAGTGTTGAATAGATGTCCTTATCACACAGCTACCACCACAGCTGGCATTAATGGCCAACTAGGACAGCAGGAAAACGAGGTCTGAATCTATTGTAGAAGCTGAATTGGAAGCGCTTGCCTCCAAAGGAGAGTTTGAGGTAGGGTAAGGGCAGCCAGCCACTCTACTCTCTGTGCTGCTTGTGCTGGATAAAAAGGAGCTCTTTCCTGTCTAGGAATATCTGTGACCTCTTTCACCTACTGAAACCAAACCTGCCCAATGCTAGATGTGGTTCAAACACGAGGATCCATTCAGTCGAACAGCTGCGTGTCCATTTTGCCTGCCCGGTTATTGCAGTTCTGTGTGCAAATTGGGTAATTGTGTGTACAAATGCATCTGGTAATTCGGATGCAATGTGCACAATTGTGGTAATTTCATGTGAAAATACAGGCTTGCAGAGTGCCTGCTTCATGGCTATGAATTGTTTTAAAAGTGGCTGGATGAATGGAAGGAACAACCTTTTTATTCATGCATAATTTCTTAGCGTTGCAGGAAGGAAAAAGAACAAAACCAACAAAGTTAGAGAAGATACAGCAAATAACAGAGCTGATAGAAATTTTCCAGTAGGCTTCAATAGCTTTTTAAATGAAACATCCAACAAGCACTTTGAGATTCCGGTGTGCAAGAACATCTCGGGCTCTCTAAGCACCGAATTTGTGATCTCGCATAAAAACACAACCCATTGCCTCCTGTTGTTAATATTTCACACTTGGCTTTGCAAGATGCTTTATCTAATATCCTCTCTGCATTCAGTCTTCTACCAACTCTGCCTTGTCCATAACAGGAAAAGCTGGAGGAAGAAGGCAATTGCCAAGCGTGTCTCTAATCTGTGTAGGAGGGTTTTGTGTAGCTGTAGGGGAAGAAGAGTAAGTCTCATTTCCTATTTTATAGTCTGCTGAATCCTGTGATCTCATGCTGTGTGCTCCTTTTCCAGGCAGAATTTTTCAATTTGTCTTTCAAGTTGTTGTTATTTTTTATTTCCAAACTGGTTAAAAGCATTTGTCTCTAGCTTGTCACTAAATTGTTTATGTCTGATTCCCTAAAACGCTTCATTGCCAGTCTTGTATGCATCTGTGGACCACGTTCTTCATCTCTCTGGTTTTTTAGAAGCAGTATAGGTATGAGGATTTTCCAGTCATTCCTTCCCAGTCTCTCTAGGAGTTGCTCTAAGTAGATGCACCCGGATAAAATCTGGCCTACAACAGTAACAGCAATACTTGCCACCACAAGGGAGTCATGTCACCCAGCACTTTAGGGTTATCAGGTCTTTTTGGAAACCCATGGGAGCCTGAAGGGCCATTCAGAGTCCTGTAGCCCCGTGCCTACCCCCGTTCTCTTTTTTCCTAAATCCTTGGAGAAGATAGTTATGGTATTTCTGAACTGACTCACCTGCCTTCCTTATCTGTCAGCCTTATCAGTCTGCTCTCAGTACGTGTCTTGGTTTCTTGTCACTTCCCAGTTCTCCTGGGCTGATGCCTTGAGAGAATGAGGGCTGATGCAGACTGAATTGATTAGCCTGGACCAGTAGTCACCTTTGTGCTGAGGTTGTTCAGGACAAATAATGACGCCCCTCCATTTCCCACTCTGGTGTGTAATTATGCTGGCAGAGTGGTAATTGCGCAGCCTGGGGCAAAGCCAGAGGGAGCAAATGGATCAGCTGCTAGTCCCGGGAGGGCTCTGTGTCAAAAGTGTATCTTGGATTTAATGACACATGCACTCTTTTCAGACTTTTTACAGAGGTCAGCACATGGCCAAGAACTTTCTGTCTTCCTAGGGAGAGCAGCAAACAAACCCTTGTTTCCAAGTTGAAGATGAAATCAACTGTTTCCTCTGGGGTATGTAACAAACTGCTCCTGGAGCTGGTTTTCCCTTGCGAATGGCCTAAATTAGATGCTTTTCCTGCCTGCACTCAGTAGAGTAGCTTGTGCTTGATCCGGCCATTTCGTTTGTGCAATGTGCTATGAGGTGTTGATAGTACTTGTGTCTGATTCTTGTGCTTTTTGTGGGAGCTGTTGCATGGAAGACTTACTGTCCCAGGGACTGTAGGAGAAGGGGTATTTTTTTAACAGAAATTGTTATCTTCACTGTTTGAGATCAGCAACGATTATTGGGTCACCCAGACTGCAAAGCGGGAAATGAATGAGGGCAAGGAGCAGCTGTAGGAGGGCTCATTCAGCCTTGCCATGGTTAGTGGCTTTGAGCACTGTGCTGGAAACTCAGAGTCCTCCTGGATTCTCTGCCATTGGTCCTTACTGGTTTTTTTTAATCGG
Organism: Piaya cayana; assembly: GCA_013389865.1. Lineage (NCBI taxonomy): Eukaryota > Metazoa > Chordata > Aves > Cuculiformes > Coccyzidae > Piaya > Piaya cayana. Next base: position 43,837 of record WAAB01005330.1, read on the forward strand.
ATAAAAATGGCTTGTTTTACTTGATCTGTACCCACTTTGAGGAAGCTGCTGTCCTCTGAGAGCTGTGTGCTAGGAGTCTCTCAGCCTGGTGCTCTCGTGGGGATGCAGTGGGAGGTGGACCTGATGAGTGCACTTGAACTGCTTGTCCCTGATCCAGCGAGCTCCTTCTGCAGCTATCGTTAATTGTGTGTACTCACCCTTGGTCAGCGCTCACGGGCAATACAGCTGAAAGTGTTCTGTGCCCACGTGTGCAGGTTCCAGCCTTGCCCACTGTCCGTGTGTCTGTGCCTGAGCTGCTCTGCTTGAGTCTCTGGGTGGGCAGCACTTTCTCGAGTGTGGGGCAGAGCTGCTTGAGCTCTCCAGGGTCAACAGTCACTGAACAGGCATATTGAAAGGCTGCTGTTCCTCAAGTCCACCTCAGATCTAAGAAGGCTCGTTTTAACCCAGTTACATCGTTTACTGGGGTATGTGTTCTGAAGCGTGTATGGAGAATATCACCAGTTTTCAGCATCCAGCCATGGTACCATCCAAAGGGTTCCTTGCTCACGGGGGCAGGACAGGAGGGTCTCCATTTCTGTACCTGGTGCTGAGGAGCTGGAATGGATCTATCTGGCATTTGTTTTTCTTATGGCTTTAGATCAGCTTTATATTATTTAGTCCTTGAACTGCCCAAGCTAATTTCTCTAATGGGCACCAGCTGAGGGACATGAGTGACACTCGTGAGGAATGAGAAGGGTGTTATTTTTCCCTCCTATGACCTCTTGAACATCCCTCTGTATCCATTTTCTGGGTGATGGAGTCCATCATCATAGTGAGCTTGATTTTTATTTTCCATGAATGGAGAGTGCCACTGTAAGTCAGGATTAGCTAAACATAACATTAAAAATAAAGCACGGCTATTAATTTAATGGGTTCCTTGTTACAACCATCATAAAACAAGTAAACAGGAACTCTGCCAGTGCTGCTGTGCATTCCCCCTCTGAGCAGCTGAACCAAGGGAGAGATTTGAGTTTTTGCCATGTGATAAAGCTGTGTGCAAGCATGGCTTTTTAAAAATTAATTCTTTACTTTTCCTTTAGTCGCCTTTCAGCTGCTGAGGAAGCCTGGTCGGTGACTGCAACAAAGCTTCGTGGCTCGTAACGAGAAGGAGGGGAAATGCCAGTTCAGGATTTAGCTTAAATCATATCAGCCAAAATAAAAGCTTACAAAAGGCAGAGAAATTGCTCTTTATGGGCTGCTTCAATGAAACAGCCTTCATAGTCCCTTTAATCCTTATTTACTTATTTTTCTTCTGCAAGCCTTCTTTGTGTTGGGATTTTTTCCCCTCTGCTCCCTGCCTTCCACTGTGCAGTTGCCAACTAATGCTAACTTCCTTGGTTTGTAATTTATTGGATTACGTGGGTCAGTGATGTACATCTGTGTAGACTGGGCCTGGCATCCACGTGCCTTGCAGGTGTCTGAAACCACCTTTTGCCATGAAGTACAGTGCATTCTGGTACCCTGAAGGATATGTTACCAGGCTGGGGGCGGTTTAGAAAATGGAATATTCGCAGTAATATATTTCATATACTTCATGGCTGCTTTCCCTAACATCTTAATGAAACCCAGCCGTGAAACCTCAGTGCCAACTGTTGGTTCCACCCAGCCACTGGTTGGCTTGACCTCCCTGTTGCCAGGAAAAATGAAGTGTGCTGTCTGGAGGAAAGGATTGCAATTTAGTCTGTGGCCAAACAGATAGAGAAGAGAAATCACGCTTCACAGTCTAAGCTGGTAATCTCCTTGGAGGCACCCTCAGACAGCAGGGTCTGGTTCTTCAGCTCCTCAAAGAACAAAACAGATGTCCTCTTTGGAGGCTGCTGGTGGTCCCGCATTGCTTGTTGCTGATATAAACTCAAGTAGTTTTATTTAAGCCTATTTTCAGCCAATGAAAGGGGTTAGATCTAGATAGGCTTTAGGAATCTGATGTCAATGTGACAATACACAAGCATCAGGAGAAAGGAAATCTTTTGTCATTAACAGGGAGGTCTTAATAAATTGTACTCTAGAGAACTGTGCTTTGAATTGCTTTCTAGTCACCCCTGGGACTGGAAGTTGATGATCTAACACTGCTCCACACCTTGCCATGCTTCTGGGCAAGTAGATGACAATATAATCAGAGCTGATCTCAGGAGAGCAGAATTCTGCCATTCTCAGCTTGAAAGAAAGAAAATTAGATGTTAATAAGGAGTAGAAGACTAAAAGTTCTGAAACTCAGAAGCCTCTAATATCCATTGAGAATGTGGACGGGGGAGCAAAAGCTATGAAATGTGGCTCAGTCCTGCAACTGCCCACAGTGCCCACTGTGAGCAGGGGTCCCTGGGGAGAGCTCCTGGCTCTCCTTGCTTCATCTGATCTAAAGTAGTTATTTCCGTCCAGCCCTGGATTTTAGGTTACATAATTTGTAAACTGATCTGTAACGTTTCCTCTTTGCTCCAGATTCCCAGATATTGTCCCAAAAACCCTTTCCAGGTTTTCAATTTGTAACAAAGCCCTGCCTGAAGACTGCAAGAGAAGCACCTTTCATCTCATGGTGTCTTTGTGTCCAGAAAGGCTTTGCCTGGCCCAGAGTTCTCACCCGTAGGAGTCTTGAGGGTTGAGTGCTGTATGGGAGCGGAGGGGAAGTGCTCATGGAAAAGGAATGGTTGAAAAGGTACTTCTGACTAATAACTTGGAGAAAACTAGCAACGTTGGTTCTGGTTTCCTAAGGGTCCTCCAAGTCCTGAAGATTTGGTTAGTGAAAGATGGCAAACAAGTCTCCATGCAATAAATTCATGGGCTTTTCCTTACTCATGGCCCTGTGTGCAGTGAATTCATTAGTGTAACAGTGCCCTTAGTCTAACCTTCTTAATTGCAAAGACATCAGTGATTTTGTAGCCCCTAACTGTTAATGGAGATATTCCTTATCCCAGGAGTGAAAGATGGGCTTCAGGGGAAGGCTCAGGTAGTTTCTGTCCTTCCCAAAGCACTGATGCCAGGGTTGTCTGCGCAAACTGAAAACCAAACTGTTTCTGCAGTCTCTGCCTTATTTTTCCAAGCCCGACAAATAACTGAGTGCGTGCGCTTTATTAATGCAAATAACTTTCTAGTTTGAGTTGTTAGTATACAGTTTGATATTTATATTTATTTATTTGTAACATCCAGACTTTGTATTGCCTGGATTAATCCTCAAGCTAATCTGATGCTGAGCTATTATTGTGACAATTGAGTATACAATTTGACATTCATGCTGTACCTTGTGTAGCTAATTTATGTAACTCAATTTATAAATTACATAAATTGGTTACATAATTTACCACATACCTTGTACACTTCACAGTAATATTCCCAGCTTGCAATTTAAACAATCCTTATACTGAGAATAATTTACACTGAAGACTCTTGAATAATTTTGCAATCTATTTCTGGACAGATAAGGAGCCGCGTTTGTTAAGTAAATGCTTGCTAGTGTTGATTTTAACTTATTAATCACCCTATCCCAACTCCCAGGTAGCCTGCAGCCAGTGTGCCCTCCTGGGTGATGCTGTGCTGGACCTGTGCAGAGGTCTGGATCTTCAGCTTGTGCCTTTACCTTGGAAGGATTAATCTCTTCCTCTGTTACCCAGTGGCAACTGGGCTTCAGCGCAGCCAATCCCACCTGGAAAGCCAGCTCTGCTGCCTGTGGTCTCATCCAGGAGTGCAGATCTGGGCTTCTCCATCAACCACCTGAGCACGTATGTGATGGGTGGTGGTATAACAGTGGTGAAGTGGGAGTTTGGAGGGAGAAGAGGGAGCTTTGCAATTACTTGGGAGAGCTTGTGGTGCAGGGATGGAGAACATCTCCAAGGAAGGTGCGTGTGACGAGTCCTCTGGAAATGTCTGCTTCACCCAGCTGAGTGTTAGAGGGAGATGGGTCCTGCTCCTAGCCTTGTGGCATTGAGGTGTTTAAGGGATGTAGTGAAAGGCACACAGAGGAGGAGGAGATAGCGTAGTTCATTGCTCCTTTTCCAAGTGATCCATGGAACATTGACTAGTTGTTCTCCATCACTCCCTGTCACTGGTGTTACGAGTGCTGTATTGTGGGGCTTCCAGGTGTAAGTCTGGGTGTGAAGCAGCATCCATAGCCCAGAGGGAGCAGCCTGCTGCTCCATACAGTGGGGCATGATGTTAGCCTGCTGCTGAAGTTGCCAGAGCTCCTGCTCTTCAGGTCTTGCTTTGCCCCTTTGCCTCTTCTGAATTTGATATCTTGGCCTAACAGCTCCTGTGCAGACAGCAGCAAAGCAGAGAGGTGCCAGGGCAAGGACCACGAGGGCAGCAAGGACTTGGCAGGCAGACCCTCATGTTAGCATCAGCATCGCTTTTTCTTTTCTTGTTGTGTTACTTTTTGTCCTGCTGTCATTGCTTGACTTCTCTGCTTTCCCCAGGGTGGGACAGTGGTGACAAAGTCAATTAACTGGGCATCCAGCTGCTCAAAACCCCATCCTACCCCCAAGACGATGCCCTGTTGCTGATGCCTCAAGCACTACAGATACCAAACCTGCAAACAAGACATTAGGGAGCATGGGGAGAAGGTAATCTCAACCCTGCTGGCCACTGTGGCCACCAGCTGCCTCTCACCGATGCCCAGTGCTTTCTGCTTCCCCAGGGCACTGCTGGCATTGAGGGGCAGAGAGGTTAGGGGGATCAGGGCTCTTCCTGAGCTCTGCCTTTGCTCCTCCTGATCTACCTACCAACTAAGATCAACAAATGAGTATTATATGCACACAATTGCAGCACGTGCATGAGCTGGACCCACGCACCCCAAACCTGCGTGGGCAGACCCCGACCCGGCCAGCTCTGTTAATTATGTCCTGCAAGGCAAAACAATTAGGAGTCTTTGCTCTCCTCTTCCTCCCTTCCCCCTTCCTCTTCATTGTTATTGGCAAAAAAAGGTTAATTAAACTCAGAAAATATCCATTTTCTCCCCTCCCCTCCTAAGCATGAGACTGTTAATTTTCTCTTTATATTTGTATTTAATTAATTCATGCAAAGGCTCCGTCTATATTTTTTGGTATAACTTCTTCCTTTGTCTGTCTCTCTCATTGTTAATCCTTGCATATTCAGTTTTTCCCCTCCCTTTTCCCCTAGATTTGAAATTCTATTACCATTTCAGAAGGCAGGCGTTTGAAGAGAAAATTGAATACCCGTCCAGTCTTGATAAGAAGGGACATTTGGTACTAACGGTAATTTGTGAAGCAGATTTTCCCCCCACCCCACAGTCCGTCCCCGCTGCCTTGCTCCCCACGCTTACAGAGGATGCACGTGAGCCACAAGGAGGGTGGACGTGGGGGAGGATGTAGTGGCCTTGTCGGTGGCCTTTGCAGCCTCCTCATCCCTGGGTTGCTGCATCGAGGCTGTGGTGCCCCAGCAGTCAGTGCAGGGACAGGGTGACACAGTGACCTGCTGTCCCCAAGGTGCCTTGACACCCCTGGGAGCCAGCCCTGCAACCCAGCTTTGCTCTTTTTGCACTGAGGCAATGCTGTACTGTGTTGCCCCCATGTTTTTAAGGGAAACTGGTCTGTGCTTGGAGGGTACCCACTATTTTCAGGTAGGGATCTTCTCCCCAGCCCCATCAGCAGCCCTGAACCTCCCTGTGCAGAGCACCAGTGCTTTCCTTTGGGATGTCCTCTGCAAAGTCGTGTGGTCCATTTCTGGGTGATGTACACGCATTGGGGTGCCTGGCTTTTAGGCACGGCATCAGCTTTTGGGTGGCTCCTGCGCTCAGGACGTGGCTGTGGGCACAGCCAGCACCTTGGGTTGGTTCCCATTGCGTCCTCGCACCCTGGGGAGTGTGTGGGGCTGCTGGGGTAGTGGGATTAATGCACCTGGGGGTGGTGGAAAAACAGGAGTAGGGATTTATTCTGATTTCCCCCCTACTTCAATCTTGCTGTCAACTTCTTCTCTTTCATTGGCACAAGGGCCCCTGTGTGGGACACCCAGACGTCTCTGCACCCACCCCGCAGCATCCCCTGGCTCCCCTCGCAGGGCCGGGCATCCCTTCCTTCTGGCAGGCAGCACAAGATGGCACTGTGGCTCCGTGCTGGTGCCGCTGCCCGGCTCCCCCTCGCTCCGTGCCGGGGCTGCTGAGGACAGGGACCAGGGCCGGGCGGTGTCCCCGGTCCCTGTCCTTCCAGTCGGGAGCATCCCAGAGGAGCCAGGGGCTGCATCCCCGCTGCGGGAGAGGGGGACGCCCGGCTGTGTCCGACTGCGGGACTTGGGCTGAGGCCGGTCCAAACTCATGTCACTTGTGACCCACCGGGGATGTGAATCTCGGTTGTGGCTCTGGGATCCCAGGGCAGGTCATTAACTGAGCAGGATCTGAGCACCACTGCCTTTGGCTGGGTGATGCTTTGGACCTCAGGAAAATGTCCCTTGCTCTGGGATAGGGTGGGTGCTGCTGGCTGGATGATGCTCTGGACCTCAGGAGAACATCTCTTGGTCTGGGACAGGGTGGGTGCTGCTGGCTGGATGATGCTCTGGACCTCAGGAGAACATCTCTTGGTCTGGGACAGGGTGGGTGCTGCTGGCTGGATGATGCTCTGGACCTCAGGAGAACATCTCTTGGTCTGGGACAGGGTGGGTGCTGCTGGCTGGATGATGCTCTGGACCTCAGGAGAATGTCCCTTGCTCTGGGAGAGGGTGAGTACTGCCAGCCCCTGGCAGCAGCAGGAGTCTGTCTTCTCTGGGATGAGGCCATAGTTGTGTTATTGCTGCCCTGTGCAACCATCCAGCCCAGGTTAGACGGCAGCTGCTGTGATTGCTGGTGTTTCTGTGATCCCGAGCAGCCCCAGATCAGGGTCTGGGTGCCATGACGCACGGCTCTGTGTCCTGCTTGGGTTGAAGGGTCCTGAGCCCCAGCAGGATGGGAGCGTGCTGTGCCCATTACTGCTGGAGGATTAAACAGGAGCTCCAGGGAAAAACCCTGCCCTATTGCTGCCGTGGCCCTAAAGCGGAGCTGGTGGGATATGAGGGGGATCTTACGCAGGACTTGAGAGCCTGGAGAAACTTTTTAGGTCCAGCGATAGCAGCCTGGGAGCGTTGGGCAGGGGGATGACTGCTGGAGCTGCAGAGCCCCCAGGGAGCAGCAATCTCCCCATCTCCCTCACTGCTGTGTAAATCGTGATGGTTTAGATTGAGCTGAAGTGAAATATTCCCTGTTTCCTTGCCCAAATCTGTAGTTTCCTTCTGGCTCTGAGGCTCTGGGCCATATTGCACATTTGAATTTAAAAGCAGGCTTGGGCTTGTTATTTATTTATTTATTCTAGAATTATTATTTTCTTTCAAATCAAGGTCTTTTTTTTTTCTTCAGCTCAGTGCTTTCTCCTGGAGCAGTGGCTGATGGACCTGGGTGCAGAGGGCCAGGGGCAGGAGGCAGAACTTGGACTCTGGCCCCATGTGGTGTCCTTGGGAGCGACTGGAGCCAGGGAGAGGAGGATGGTGGAGGGGGAGAGCCTGGGAGCCCAGTGCTGGCTCCCAGCCCTGAAAAGGGAGGTGCAGTGTTAAGGCGATTGCTGGGGGTGCTGATGGGCACCCTGCTGCCCCTCCCTGCTGTCGGATTTACCATCTGCTGTGCAAGAAGCGGCATTTGCTCGCTTCAGGGGTGTCACAGTGGGGACAACACATGCCTGCACAACACTACTGGGTTGCCCTGGCCAGGCTGTGCTCTGCCCTTGCCTCACAAGCTTTGATTCCCTAGGGCTGGGGTGCAGCAGCATGGGGCTGGGCTCTGGAGCTGGCCTTGTGGTTTGGCATCTCCTGGTTTCATCATCTTCCCTAGAAAGCTGGTGGCTGAGACTGTGGCATGAGATACCCAGTGCCTGCCCTGTTGCAAGGGGTTTGGGGCACACACTAGGAGCTCAGTGTGGTGGGCAGGGACCAGATTTATCTTTGCTTTGGGGATGGGAGCAGGGGAAGGGACAGCTGAGGGGGTACAAAAGGAGTGCGGGGGTGGAAAACGGTGCCAGAGGAGTGAGCTCTGCTGCGGGAGCAGCTGCCCTGTGCCACACACCCGGCAAGCCTGTTTGCTCATCAGGCTGCTAACGAGGATTAATCACCTGCGCTGGGCTCCTGCATGGTGCCACACACTGCTGCTGCCTGCTCTTCGGTGCGGGGCCCCGGCGGCTCTGCCGGGAATTTATGGCCACGCCGGTGCAGGCAGCTGTTTGTGAATTGGCAGCTTTCCTGCTGGGCACCTGTGCCTTGGTTGAGGCATTAAATAACCCCATCAGCCAGGCTACACAGCTGAGCCACAGGTAGGAGGGTCCTGGGATGGGAGTTGTTCCACCCGGACACCAGCCTGGCACCAGAAATCACTTGCCCACCCCAGTGGGCATTGAGATCTCCAGGCCAAGGGAGCACCTGGCTGCAGCCAGCTCAGAGTAGTCTTGTTGAAAGGACCCCATCAGCTGCTCCAACACCGATGTTTCACTCAAATGGGATTCTCTGGTCACTGCTGAGTCTTACTACCTCACTGCACACAGGGCAGGGAAGCCCAGGCAGCCAATGTCTTGCCCAGCAGCTCTGCTGGCACCTCGCTCTGTGCCCTGGGATGTGTGCGGAGACATATGCTGCCCCAATCTGCTCGAGCCGTGGTGCATTTCAGCCATTCCTGCAAATGGCCTCAGAGGGTTTTAGCTGGGGAAGGAGGTGACGGAGACAGCAAGGATGGTGGCTTCCTCACAGGCCCTTTCATGCTTCAGTGGAAAAGGCTGGAAGGGACAGGAGGAAGTCAGGGGTGGAAGAAAAGCTCACAATCTTTGTACCAGGTATTTTTGGGGGCCTGGGCTCTGCTAGAGCTGTAACTCTACCCTAGAGTGAACCAAGTTACCAGGGCAGCTTTGCCAGAGGTATAAGCCTAACCTATAGTCCTTTGCCCTCAAGGATTTAGTGTCTGTTGAGCCTTGTCCTGGCTCGAGACAACTGGAAAAACAGAGCAGAGCTTACAACCCCCTCCTCAAGGTCCCCTTGCTACCACGAGCACTTCCAGCATCATCTCGACAATCTGCAGGAAAGGAAGATGTGACCTGAGCTGATGCCCACAGCTACCATCGTGTCCCCAGGTGAGATGGCCTCAGGGATGGATGGGTGGCTGTGGGGCACTGGGGAGCACTGAGGTTCCCCTAACTGCATACTGGGAAGGCCAGGGGGCTGTACTGGCTGCTGACTTAGACCATCAGCGTTTCGAGGTCCCTGGGGGAGCCCCTCGCTTGCAGCCTGCCCCGGGGCCAGCTGCTGTGGCTCCACACTCCAGCACCTTTGTAGGAGCAGAAAAGTGATGTGTTTCTAGTGTGCTGCTTCTTGCAAGCAGTAATTGCTTTCCAAGGGGTTTGCTTTGTGTTCCCGAGTGCTCTTCCCAGTCTGCTACACGGATAAATGTGTGCTCTTCCGCTTTTGGCTCCTCCAGTGCTTGTACCTTCGGGCAAATCCAAGCGCCCCGGCATGTGGGCAAGGTCCACAGGGAGAACAGGAACCTGAAGGATGGGGAGAGGTGTTTGGTAGGTCCTAGCAGGGCTGGGGGAATAGGGAGAGCCCTGGGAGCACAGGAGTCTTGGGAGAAGGCAGCAAAGCCCCTGCCCCGTGCTGGGGAGGTGCTGGGGAGATGGAGGTGATGCATACCTATGTGATGGAGGTTTCCCCCCTCAGACTACAGGATTTTACAGCCCAGAGCCCAGTGGGACTGCAGCACGCACAGCATCGTGCTGGGCTTTATTACAAGCTGCTTAATAACTCTGTACTGGATGGTTTGTTAAAGGAGTTAATTTACCTTGGGCTGTTGGCTAATTTGGGCTACAACACTGAGCTGTAGCTGCATCGGGCTGAGTTTCCGCTGCTTCACTGCCCTGGCAAACTTTGCCCTTCCCAGGAGATGGGACTTGGCAATGTGAGGAGGTGCCCAGTGTGGATGGGCTGAGGTCCCCATGGGGTGTCTGCTGGCATCCCCCATGCCCCCTGAGCCCTGGCTGGGGCATGCAGCCCACCCTCCCCATCTGCTGGTAGCCGAGAGTCCCAGTGCCTATGATGAGGTGTCAGCAGCGCCCTGTGGCTTGGCTTGAGCTCCTGCCCTCCCTGGTGGCTCCTGGGTAGCTGAGCTTCCTTGTGGTACCACGTCAGGAACCATCTTTAAGAATACATATTGACATTAAAAAAGGCCCCTCTGTACCTATTAATTGAAGTCATTAAATTTAATGGGATGGTTATTGCATGTTAAATAAATACCAGCTAATTATGAAAAACATATTTGCCAAGGTTTAACTATAGAAAAGATGCCTCAATTACATGGTTATTAAACCTCAAAAAATATACACTTTTAATAATGAAGTGACATTTAAATAACATACATTAACTGTTATTAAATGTTGATTTTTTTCATATTTGAGGACTTTAATTTAGAGCATTTTCCCTGGCACTAACCATGCGATGCATCATTAGCTGTCTTTCACTCATCATTTTGTAAACTTTTCTTATAAATAGACTGAAGTGTTGTGTTCGCTTTCGTTTTCCAGCTCCCAGCTCTCCCATCAGGCAGTGCAGATGTGTTGGCGAGCATGCACGGAGACTGGGAACTTCTAGGCGGCTTCTTCAAATCACTAAACCCCTTCCTAAACTATGGTAAAAACCTTCCTAAACCTGTCACCCCTAAAACAGGCATGCAGCTGAGCTTTTCAGGTTTTGTGGCATGTCCTTATTGAAAGGACCATTCTGCCTTGCTCTTCATTTTCCAGATAGAATAAATTCATAAGTAGCCAGGAGATAGGGAGCTGAGTGAGGAGGAAGAGCTCAAGGTGGCAGTGGAAGCACCAGCCTGGTGTGGTAGATTGAGGTTTGTTTCTGTCTCTGACATTAAACTGTTGCATGAGCTCAAGGAGATCTGCATTTTGGGGAGCTTGCATCCCTCGTGGGGAGTGATGCTCCGTGGGGGAACATCCTGAGCTGCGGCAGCGCCCAGCCCCGCTGCGCAAGGAGGATTCCACTGTAGCCTGAGCAGGGTATGGGCTGTGGGGATGGTGTGGAGCAGCAAAACCAAAGAGCTTGCAGGCTCCTTCTGCTTTAATGCATTTATTGATTGCAGTGTACACATCAGGATATAATTTAGAAATCACTCTCCCAGAATCAATTAAAGGCTTTGCAAGTAATATAAGTGCCTTGTTTAGTTAAAGCCCCCGCACTGCCCTCAAACATACACCCCACCACCCCTGCTTGGCTTTTGGGGGTTTCCCATCTCCCAGAGGGGTTGGGTACCTCTCTCTCTAGGAATGCGGGTGCCAGGATTGCCCACTGCTTTTCTGGGAACTGGCACCATCCCAGTTGTCTCCCAAACCAGCCATCAGTTATGGGCTGTCAGGGAGCCAAGACCTATCATCTCCCAGACCCACTTGGAATGTTCTCTGCATACACAGTGAGGTGGGCAATCTGTGCTCGGGAGGCCCCGGTGAGCAGCAAAATGTGCTTTAATTAATTACGAAGAAGTTAAGTCCCAGAAGGGCTCTTGGGGGAGTGGAATTGCAGGCTGGCAGGGAGGCAGTTGGCTGTGCCACCCAGTTTGGGTGAGGGGAGAGCTGAGGGTAAGCTGGGAGGATGAAGGGCTCCCAGCCTGGCCCTGCGGCTGCTCTGTTGGTGTGATGAGTTGCTCTGGGGTCGGGCAGAGGGGGCTCCTTAAAGACAGTGAGTAGGAGCCACGCTGTGGGTGTGGGGATTGTGACACATCCTTCAGCTTTCAAACCAAATGAATGTTACCAGGACAGGGCAGCACTGTGCCAGCTGGGTCTGTGCCGACTCTCAAGGAACATAGTGGAACTTCAGCTGCTTGCACCTCATGGTGGCATTTTGCTGGGACACAGCCAAGTCTGCCTGTGCCATGGGGACGGTGTTAGAATCACAGAAACACCAGGTTGAAAAAGACCCACTGGATCATTGAGTCCAACTGTTCCTATGAATTACTAAACCATGTCCCTCAGCACCTTGTCCTCCTGTACCTTAAACACCTCCAGGGAAGGTGAATCAACCACCTCCCTGGGCAGCCTCTGCCAGTGCCCAATGACCCTTTCCATGAATTTTTTTTTCCTAATGTCCAGCCTAAACCTCCCCTGGCAGAGCTTGAGGCCATTTCCTCTTGTCCTGTCCACTGTCACTTGGGAGAAGAGGCCAGCTCCCTGCTTTCCACAACCTCCTTTCAGGTAGTTATAGAGAGCAATGAGGTCTCCCCTCAGCCTCCTCTTCTCCAGGCTAGACACCCCCAGCTCTCTCAGCCATTCCTCATAAGGCCTGTTTGCCAGCCCCCTCACCAGCTTCGTTTCTCTTCTCTGGACCCGTTCCAGAGCCTCAACATCCTTCTTGTGGTGAGGGGCCCAGAACTGAACAGAGGATTCAAGGAATGGTCTCACCATTGTTGAGTGTTGCGGGGTTTAGAAACAAATCGCTTCTCAAGCCCATCAGCTCCTCCTTTTACCTTCCTTTCTCTTGTGCTATTTAGTGTTGGGAGTGAGACCGAGGTGCAGCTCCCAGGCAAGAAGGGCTTAGACCTAAGAAAAGTGGCCCCACATCTTAGCGCAGGGAGACATCAAGATGGAGGTGGCTGGACCAGCGTTAGCCCAGCTGCCTGCGCAGGTTCAGCCAGGTTATGGTGCAAATCTGGCAACGTGGAGGTTTGTTTTAGGGGGAAGAACTTGAGATATCAAAATGTGGTTTGTTCCGCAGCGAGGCAATACACTTGTCACTTGAAATTCCTGTGCAGCAAGATACAGGGCAATCCAAGCGTGCTGCTGTGGTAAACATCAGCCTTTCCATTCTGATTTTGTTAATATTACAGAGTTTATTCAATAAATGGAACTGAAATGTCCTTTTATAACAGCAATATTAGGCTTTTATCTTTGAAAAGACAGTTCTTGGACTATCACTAAAGAATTTTCCTGTCTTTTTTTTTTCTTTTCTTACTCCCTTAGTCAATCAACGTGTTTTAATGAAAAAAAAAAGTTGAGGAGAGTGGGGGGAAAAAAATGAAGTCTCCAAATAGTTCAAGGCTTAATCCATGACTTGGATCTGGGGCTTTATTTGCGCTTTGCTCTCTCTTGTACCCAACATTACAGGTGCATGAATCACAGAATCACAGAATCACCGGGTTGGAAGAGACCCACT
>WAAB01005330.1:57079-167452 GCA_013389865.1 Piaya cayana
TTGTAGAGAGCAATGAGGTCTCCCCTCAGCCTCCTCTTCTCCAGGCTAAACAGCCCCAGCTCTCTCAGCCGCTCCTCATAAGGCCTGTTCTCGAGCCCCTTCACCAGTTTCGTTGCTCTTCTCTGGACACTCTCCAGAGCGTCAACATCCTTCTTGTGCTGAGGGGCCCAGAACTGCACACAGTATTCAAGGAGCGGTCTCACCAGTGCCGAGTACAGAGGGAGAATTGGAGTCAGAAGCAGAGTGAAATGTCCCTGCTTCATCCAGGCAGTGTATTATACATGTAGCAATGATGCCAGGACTCTCAGCAGCACCGTGACGAATAAACTCAGCTTGGCTCCTCCTGGGGAGCTGCCTCAGGGATACCAGGCTCTCCAGTTCCTCCTGTCCTCCCAGCAGAAGCAGCACAGTGATTTACAAAACCACCTTGGGAGGATTCATGGATGGCAAGCTAAAGCCAGGAGGCTGTGGATGTGCTGCAGGCTGCAAATGCCCTGCTGCCCCGGGGCGAGTCTTGCAGGCGGTCAGTATTTCATAGAGCCAGACACATCTTCCTTATGGAGGTTTGGGATGTTTCTCAAGGGAACTCTGTGCCACAATATAACATCCCCGTATAGAGAAATTGTCTTAAGTAATGGTTTCTGTGTGGTTTTTTTTTTTTAAGGTATATTTATCATATCTTTTATTGGAATAGAATTAAAGCGAAATTAGAAACTAAAATAACGTTAATTACGAACTTCATGATTCAGTATGTTGTAAATCCTTCAGCATAATATTGTGCCATAAAAACGCTATTTTGTGATAATTATTATTATTATAATTAATGTTCCTTAATTGCTAATGTCGCAGGCATGTGTTATCTTCCCAGGTTTTCTTTCAGTGTCTCTGAAGAAGCTTCTCCGCCGGGGTATGCAGAAGATCCAGACGGGTGCCCAGGAGGGCAGGGGCTGCATGTATGGGCCTGTGGGTGGATGTCCATGTGTCTGAGTGATGCTGCCAGCTTATCCCACCCTGTGGTTTGCTGCCAGCCGGCAGCTCAGCACTTCCCAGGGAAGAGGAGGCAGTGAGCAGCAAGCAGAGATAAATGTTATAAGCTGTGAATAGCGCCTCTGATCCAGGCTTTTCGGTATGTTTCTGCGCGCACTCACATTCAGGCATGTGCTTCTTCCAACAGGCAGAGATAGGCTGAGCATGGTTTGATGGCTCTACCTTTGTCTGGGATAGGAGCAACCTGGGGCACCCTTCTGTCCTTGCAGGGATGGGTGCAGATATGCTGCTCGTAGCTTAGCTAAGAGGTGAGAGCACCAGCTGGAACCCCTCCCTGTGTTTCCACTGTTTCCTTGCAGAGACTCTTGTGTGCCAGGGATGGCTGGTGGATGACTGGAGGTGCTTATCTGTGCTCTGCCCCACACCAGTGGTGCCTTGGGGTAGGTGGACTTGTTGTTCCAGGAGTTGCTGAAGCTGCCCTGCTTCTGCAGCAAAGTGCCACACTGATTGTTCCTGGGCATTGCATGTGCCAGGGGACATTCCCTCAGCACAGAGCTCCTTGTAGCTCCACTCCTGGCCACTGGGCATGCAGCTGTGCTCCTACCACCCTACCTCAGCTCAGCCTGCAAGTGGTGGATCTTCATTAATGAGCTGCCATTGCTTCAGCCGTGTTACTTGAAATTCTGCCCCATGGGTGTTGAGGTTGTTGAATGGCACAAAGCAAATTTCAGCCAGGTGTTGTGTGACTTCACCTTCAGCCTTGTGTCCAGCCTCTCCTCACCTCCAGCTACCATTTCCAGAGCACCCATTGAGTGAATTAACTCCCCTCCAGTGCCTTCCAGGAGCTGTGCAAGACACCAGCCTCGGGCACTGTGTCCTTGGAATGAAAATGAAAAGCAAACACAATGCTGCAGCCTGTGGGTCCTAAGGAGCCTGACTCCTCGCTGCACTCTCCTGCGAGGCAGGAGGATGCTACAGGAGAACCACCTCCCTGTGGGCTCAATCACCTCCGGCCATTAACAGCAAGCCAGGAGCTGGTAAACCCCACAGCACGAGGAGCTGTGAGTGGGGAGGACGTGCAGGGTGTGAGTGAGGGGAATGTACAGGGGACAAATAAGAACAGCTGGAAAGAGCAGGGAGAAGCAGCAGGAGAAAGTGGTGAGATTGATGGTATGGCCAGACTGGGGCTTAGCGGTTCTCATTAGCATCCTTTATTAGCTTGGAGGATGGTGCTGGGGTCTAGGAGGCAGCGGCAGAGAGATAGTCCTCAGGCCCAGGTGCGAGGGAGGAGCACAGAGCAGAGGGATGGAAAATGCCTGATGCCAAGCACGTGAATTTTTCATGTGACCTGGAGGCCTTGCTCGTACCAGCATGGGGCTGCCCGGGACCAGCTGAGAATGGGAAGGCATGAAAACAGCCACTGAGCCACCTGCTTCACAGTGGTGAGTGTATATGGAATGAAGATGAAACCAGGATGCATTTTTAATGATGCAGGCAGGGCTGGGTTTCTTTAAATAAGACTAGACAACGAATATGTGCTCCCAAAGCCATGTAGTGCACCACAAATGCATTATTTACAGCAGCTTCTTCCTTGTCCATTTTAATTTTACATGGGCATTGGAGAAAGGAAAGGGACTCCTTGGCGTCTCGTGGCTGCCCATTTGTTCCATGTGACAGAGATGAATTTCTGAGCTGCCCAAGGACTTGGTGTTGATCTTTCCACTGGCTTGAGTTGCATGGGGAACAACCAGCTTGAGAATGGAGCCTGGCACCTAGAAGCAGGGACAGCTAGTGCAGATGTGAACATCCTGCCCTAGAACCCAAAGGTTTTCCTTGCAAAACACCTCCTGACAAATGGCAAAGGGGAGGAAAAGAGCCTGGGGTTTAGTCTGGCTGATGTGACATTGGGTCTTAATTGTGTCATTTTCTGTCTTTTCTTCATGCATGAAATGGATGCTCTTAGACCGCTGCAACCCTCGTTTGCTGAGCACAGCATCTCTCTTCCTGGTACATGTGGATGGCCAGAAAGCCTTTGGAAAGTGGCTGATGACATGTGTCATCCTAATGGTGAGGGAGGAGGTGAGTCTGCTGTGTTAAAGGGGACCTCAGCTGGTCTTGGTTGGGGCAGTTGGGAGTAAGCAACAGCGTGGTGGACTGGGGATAGAAGGAGGCTCTAAAANCCCAGGAGGGCAAGGGCTGCATGTATGGGCCTGTGGGTGGATGTCCATGTGTCTGAGTGATGCTGCCAGCTTATCCCACCCTGTGGTTTGCTGCCAGCCAGCAGCTCAGCACTTCCCAGGGAAGAGGAGGCAGTGAGCAGCAAGCAGAGATAAATGTTATAAGCTGTGAATAACGCCTCTGATCCAGGCTTTTCGGTATATTCCCGTGTGCACTCACATTCAGCCGTGTGCTTCCTCCAACAGGCAGAGATGGGCCGAGCATGGTTTGATGGCTCTACCTTTGTCTGGGATAGGAGCAACCTGGGGCACCCTTCTGTCCTTGCAGGGATGGGTGCAGATATGCTGCTCGTAGCTTAGCTAAGAGGTGAGAGCACCAGCTGGAACCCCTCCCTGTGTTTCCACTGTTTCCTTGCAGAGACTCTTGTGTGCCAGGGCTGGCTGGTGGATGACTGGAGGTGCTTATCTGTGCTCTGCCCCACACCAGTGGTGCCTTGGGGTAGGTGGACTTGTTGTTCCAGGAGTTGCTGAAGCTGCCCTGCTTCTGCAGCAAAGTGCCACACTGATTGTTCCTGGGCATTGCATGTGCCAGGGGACATTCCCTCAGCACAGAGCTCCTTGTAGCTCCACTCCTGGCCACTGGGCATGCAGCTGTGCTCCTACCACCCTACCTCAGCTCAGCCTGCAAGTGGTGGATCTTCATTAATGAGCTGCCATTGCTTCAGCCGTGTTACTTGAAATTCTGCCCCATGGGTGTTGAGGTTGTTGAATGGCACAAAGCAAATTTCAGCCAGGTGTTGTGTGACTTCACCTTCAGCCTTGTGTCCAGCCTCTCCTCACCTCCAGCTACCATTTCCAGAGCACCCATTGAGTGAATTAACTCCCCTCCAGTGCCTTCCAGGAGCTGTGCAAGACACCAGCCTCGGGCACTGTGTCCTTGGAATGAAAATGAAAAGCAAACACAATGCTGCAGCCTGTGGGTCCTAAGGAGCCTGACTCCTCGCTGCACTCTCCTGCGAGGCAGGAGGATGCTACAGGAGAACCACCTCCCTGTGGGCTCAATCACCTCCGGCCATTAACAGCAAGCCAGGAGCTGGTAAACCCCACAGCACGAGGAGCTGTGAGTGGGGAGGACGTGCAGGGTGTGAGTGAGGGGAATGTACAGGGGACAAATAAGAACAGCTGGAAAGAGCAGGGAGAAGCAGCAGGAGAAAGTGGTGAGATTGATGGTATGGCCAGACTGGGGCTTAGCGGTTCTCATTAGCATCCTTTATTAGCTTGGAGGATGGTGCTGGGGTCTAGGAGGCGGCGGCAGAGAGATAGTCCTCAGGCCCAGGTGCGAGGGAGGAGCACAGAGCAGAGGGATGGAAAATGCCTGATGCCAAGCACGTGAATTTTTCATGTGACCTGGAGGCCTTGCTCGTACCAGCATGGGGCTGCCCGGGACCAGCTGAGAATGGGAAGGCATGAAAACAGCCACTGAGCCACCTGCTTCACAGTGGTGAGTGTATATGGAATGAAGATGAAACCAGGATGCATTTTTAATGATGCAGGCAGGGCTGGGTTTCTTTAAATAAGACTAGACAACGAATATGTGCTCCCAAAGCCATGTAGTGCACCACAAATGCATTATTTACAGCAGCTTCTTCCTTGTCCATTTTAATTTTACATGGGCATTGGAGAAAGGAAAGGGACTCCTTGGCGTCTCGTGGCTGCCCATTTGTTCCATGTGACAGAGATGAATTTCTGAGCTGCCCAAGGACTTGGTGTTGATCTTTCCACTGGCTTGAGTTGCATGGGGAACAACCAGCTTGAGAATGGAGCCTGGCACCTAGAAGCAGGGACAGCTAGTGCAGATGTGAACATCCTGCCCTAGAACCCAAAGGTTTTCCTTGCAAAACACCTCCTGACAAATGGCAAAGGGGAGGAAAAGAGCCTGGGGTTTAGTCTGGCTGATGTGACATTGGGTCTTAATTGTGTCATTTTCTGTCTTTTCTTCATGCATGAAATGGATGCTCTTAGACCGCTGCAACCCTCGTTTGCTGAGCACAGCATCTCTCTTCCTGGTACATGTGGATGGCCAGAAAGCCTTTGGAAAGTGGCTGATGACATGTGTCATCCTAATGGTGAGGGAGGAGGTGAGTCTGCTGTGTTAAAGGGGACCTCAGCTGGTCTTGGTTGGGGCAGTTGGGAGTAAGCAACAGCGTGGTGGACTGGGGATAGAAGGAGGCTCTAAAAGACATGGTGTTTCCTCAGGAGGAATGTGCTGCTTGATTCCAGCCAGTGACAGGGCAGCCGAGACAATGAGCACTGACCTGAGGTTGCTATTCACCCCTCAACCATTAGGTTTCAGAGTCAACATCTATTATAGTTAACTGAGGGTTTATACCTCAGTTAGGAGTGTTGGGTCAATCTGTCCTGCCCTTTCTCATCTCTGCTAGACTGGCTGTGAACCTCAGCCCACTCTGGGTAACGTGCAGCAGGATTCAGTGAAGCAGCTGCTGTGCAGCACCGTGTCACAAAATGCCCCTGGCACTAAACACACTGGTGATAGCACCACACCAGCTCTGCCTGCTGCAATGAATCAAAGCGGCCATGTAGCCTCTACTGGATATTGCCGTGGCTTTTGGTATGGTGGGTATCCCAGCACTGTGGGCCAGGGACATGAGGCTACGTTGATGGAGCTGGGAGGGTGGCAGAAGTCCATATCTTGGAGACTCTCTGTGGAGCTGGGGAGTCAGGCAGCGACTTTCTTCCCTACTTTCCAACACAAAGTCTGAGTTTGATGTACGCTGTGTGGGGATGCTGGGGCTTGGCTTACTGAGGGCTGCCTGATTTCCTTGGTGGGGAGCCCTCAGGCTGCTCAGAGGAAACACAAAGTAGTTCAAGTGCTCCTGAGTGGCTGCAAAGGTGGGATTGGCGTCCAGGAGCTGATGGACATGAGGCTGCTCTCCTTGGCGCTGCTGGGCCCGGGAGGGTTGAGATGGCAGCTTGACGGCTTGGAAAATAGGCTGAGATGAAGGAATATCAATACGGAGAGCGAGCTGTTCCTGCTGAACAGCCCTAGGGCAGCTAACGTGAAATACTGGTTGTCTCGGAGGAGTTGACAGGTGTCTGCATCAGGCTTCCTGCTAATTAAGTGCTGTTGTGAGTCATGGGGATAGGGATGAAGGAGCTCAGCTGGGGCAGGTATGGCCAGGGGGCACTTCTGCAGGACCTCTCTTCCCACTGGGGAAGGACTGGTGTATGCATGGCTTGTCGGCTGGTGGGTATACAGTCATTGGGGCAGGCAGATCTTCTGGGAGCTGAGGATCAGCTTTAAGAACAGCGTGAGCCGTCTCACTGGGTGTTCATCCTCTTCCATCTGTGTCTCCTCCCCTGGGTTCCACATGCTGGCACTGATGCCTAGACCTCTCATTACAGACCTGGCAGGGTCCCCATAGCATCTCCCACAATCACAGCTCCCAGTGCCTATCCCACCAAACCTCTTCCCAAACAAGTGTCCCAGTGCGACAGGCTGGGGAAACAAAGATGCTCCCAGGACCCTCTTTCTCCTGATCCCTATCAAGGCAACGCACTTTGCCTGCAGACCTCTTCTTGGCTGAGTGGCATCTTCTTGCTGCAAGTAGTGGTGGCACTGCCTGCCCACCAAAGCTCTAACAGGAAATTCCCTGTTTTGAGGAACCGCAAGCATGGTGGAGTGGAGGAAAGGGCTGCTCACTAGTGATGCTTTCTGTGGACACTGCTAACACAGAGGGTACCAATAGCAGCTGATGCAGGATAAAAGCAGCACTGTCAGGCAGCAAAGTGCCTTCCTTCTTGGGCAGAGATGGGAGAGGAGGAACATGGACCACCCTGGTGACAGCCGCAGTGCTACCCAAGGTCCCTTCCACATGTGCCTCTTCAGCACATTTTCCCCGCAGCCTGGCTTGCCTCTGCGGCTGTGAATCCCTGAAAAATGGCTCTATTCATTACCCATTTTAATTTCACCCTGGATCCCCAGAGCTCTGCAGACACAGTCTGTTATTCTAGCTGTCGAGAAGCTTAAAGAGCTGCTGATGACTCCTGGAAAACTTTGACAAACCCTCTGGTTGGACCCAGCACTGCCTCCCCAGCCGGTCTGCCCAGCCTTTCTGCTCCTGGGTCTTGATTTGCAAAGATGTCTGTGAGAACAAGAGGAGGGAAGAATAACCCAGTCTTTGCAGACATCTGGGCAGAGCTGATCCTCTCCTGGAGCCCCTGCCCTTTTGGAGGATCCCCTCAGAGTGGCTGGGCAGAGCTGAGCTGCAGAGTTTGCATGAAGGTCCTCACAGCCCACATTTGCATTGTGAGCTGTTCTCTGGGCCAGCCAGATTTCACAGCCCAAAAAGTCTCTGGGCTGAGGCTGATGGATTCATCTAATCCCTATACGTCCCTGTTCAGCACTGGAATTTAAACCCTGGTTGCAGGTTCTGGGGATTTCATTTTGTGATGGTCCATGGGCGATAACCAAGGGAGGTGGCATGTGCTTGAGGACCCAGTTGCACTGTGCAGGAGTCTGCCCTTTAGCAGAAAGTTTTAGCAGTAAAAAAATGCAAACAGTTGAAAAATCATTAATGTAGCTGATTTCTTTTTTAGGCCTTCACCACTCAGACTGAGTTAACCCAGTGAGAAGAGCCTCCCCATCTCCTTGGTCTCTCTCCAGCAACCTAATCCTTTCCCAATTAGTTTCTTTTTTGTTTTGTTTTGTTTTCAAAGAGGTTGTCAGGCTCTTTTAGAGAACAAAATGCCCCTCGGTCTCTTCGGTAACGTACCAGACGCATCAAGGACAGATTGTCTCTCGATGTAATTTTGGTCAACGTTGTGGGTACGAAGTGCCGAGTCAGCTTTTAGCATAACGAGAAGGAACTGGGCGAACTCCTCACCGCCGGGCTTTGGGTCCAGCTGCCACCGGAGCCATCTTCTTGCTTGCAGCCCTTCATCCCAGCACCCTGCCGAGCACAGAGGCTTCGAGTGCCTTTGAGGTGCCACTCAAGCTGACTGTCCTCGGGGCATGGTGAAGCTGTCAGTCTGCAGGGTTTGTTGGGGAAAGGGGGGTGAGGATGCATGAGGAGGTTGGGGAGCGAAAGAGAGCAATTAAAGCCCCATGGGAGGCAGGATAAAAGGCCAGGCTTTCTGAGATAACGAGGGTCTCTCTGTGGGGGTGAGGTGCCCAGACTCGGAGCGGGAAGCCACATGAGTGACAAGCGTGTCCCAGTGCCTGCCGGGCACGGTGCTGGATGAGCCTGAGCTTTGTGAGTTGCTCTCAGGGGCTGCTTCCCACCTGGTACAAACCCGAGACACTCCACTGCCAGCTCTCTCCCTGACTCTGTGCTGCACTCCTGGCACAGGGGATGCTTGTGTTTTCTTACTGTCCTTTTTAACCAAACCTCCTCAGGGTTTGACCCTCCTGATGGTTGGAGGTGCGCCCGCAGATGGGATGCCTGCTCTTTTCTTAGCTCCACGGCCTTGGTTTCCCAAAGTGGTGTTGGCAGTCCATCTTTTAGCAAACATAAATTGCTCTGGTTCCCTTCCCACCAGTGCTGACCACTGGGACATGGGAATGGCAACAGTGGCCCCAGAGGTCAGTGCTGCTGCGTCACTTGGTCCTGCCCTGGGCAGGAAGAATTCATCTCTCACTTCCATCCACACCAGGTCACGGCATCCATGGGACCAAGGTGTCCATGCACTGATCCTGGAAGAGAGAGGATATAAAAGTGGTGGCGGGAGATTGCCTGAAAATCTCGCCCTTATTCTTTATACATATAAGAGGTTTCGCTGTCTCAGTAACTCCCCTGAGAGACGCAGGCAGCAGCCTCTTTGGAGGTGAATACCTGACAAGTTTTTAATGTGAAAGGAATTCGCTAAATTTAGTGTCTCGGAGGAAGGGGAAAAAAAAAAGAAAAAAGTGTTTCTTTCAGTCTGGGGGAAGCGATCCAAACCCCAGCCTCTTCCCTGCCGGCAGAGCTCACCGATTTCTTCTTTTATCCTCTGTCTGGAAAGCTTTTAAGTCTGGGCCCCATGTGTGTCTGTGCACAAACAGGAGGTGGGAGAATGACAGACACTGACGCCACATCACAGGAGAATGAGATGGTTCCTGGTTCCCCCCCACCTCCAGGATGCTGGCAGGGGCAGAGTGGGGGATAAATGAGGAGAAAACCCTGCTTGTGTTGGAAGGGACTCAGTATCCGAGTTGGAGGGAGGTCACCTTTCCTCTCAGGTGGGGTTTGAACAGGGTGTGAGCAAGACTGAGGGACTGAAGGTGCTGCTGTACTCAGCCAAATCACCTATTTTCCTCTCCATCCTTGTTCCTACTCTTGCTGGGGCCTCTGAGGGCTCCCTTTCCTCTCCCTTCTGGCACTTGAGGTTCACCAGGAGCCTGCTGCTCCACTTCCATGTCCTCTCCCAAAGAACCGGCAGCGGCCTCAGTGCTGCTCCTGCAAAAGGCGGTTTCCCCGTCTCCACAGCTTTGGGAGCCAGTTCCTTTCATCAGCCAGACCAAGGAGCCGTGTGCTCCTTCCTAGCTTGTCCCACATGGAAGCGCATGCACCTGCTTGGGATACTGGTGGAGGAGGTCTGAGCAGGCACCTTCCTTCCATCACCAATGGGGCAACTCCCAAACTTCAACCACACCCCTGTCTAAAGGGCAAAGCGTGTCTCAGTGTTCAGAGTTGGTGGGGATAAAGCCCTGGCTGGTGCCATTCATGTGAGCAGGGGTGCACAAGGCACCCTACGTTCTTCACCCATGGAAAAGTCACCTCTATGGTCCCCGTGCCACAGGACATGGTGGGTCCTGATAAACCTTAACCATCTCCAGCATTTTTTCCTAGTGGGCAGATCTGGATAGAGCTACTCCCTGCCCCTTCCATCCCAAAGGCTCCTCGTGAAACCAGTGGAGGTCCCCATTGTAAGTGCTGTATTTATTGCTGTTGGTCTTTACGAAGGTCCCTTCCCAGCTGACAGAGGGGATGATGCTGTGTTTCTGTAGGTCCTACACAAACCAGCAGGACCCCTTGCAGGGGCTGCATGTGCTGAGGAGAGGCAGGGAGCTGTGGGGAAGACGGAGAAGCGAGAACAAAGATGACAAAAGTGACTGGCACTAAATAAAAAAGACAATCACCTCAGCCCCCCATTTAATCTTTTTTATGGCTTTTATTATCTTTTTGAGCCTTTGTATTTTTATTTTTAGGAGGAGCGGACACACTGCCAGCGGAAACAACATCCTTGTGGAGTGAAGCGCTACCAGAGCTCGCAGAGGTGAGGCCCAGGAGGACCCTCCAAGCTGCTCCTCCTCCTCCCTTGGGTGGGTCCCGGCCCCCGCGGTTCCCCCGGCCCCCGCGGTTCCCCCACATTCACGCTCGCGTGGTCTGCGCGGGTCCCACCTCAACGAGGCCGCTTTTAGAGCCGCTCCCCGCGCTCGCGGGGCATCGCCCTTTTAAGGANCGGGGCCCCGCGCCGTCGTCCCATTCATGCGGGGCAGCGG
The DNA here is from genome assembly GCA_013389865.1 of Piaya cayana. NCBI lineage: Eukaryota > Metazoa > Chordata > Aves > Cuculiformes > Coccyzidae > Piaya > Piaya cayana. Next base: position 67,745 of record WAAB01005330.1, read on the forward strand.
TGGCGGCGCGAGCGAGGCGGGCGCGGAGGAGCCCCGGGCGGGGGAAGGCGGGCACGGAGGAGGCGGCGGCGGCAGCGGGGGCCCCGCGGGCGGCTCGGTGTGGAATGCAGTCATGGCAGGCGCGGCGGAGGCGAGCGGGGACCGGAGCCGTGAGTAACCCGGTTGCCAACTTTCCTCCGCGGGCTCGGCGCCTGCGGCGGGGCCGGTTCGTTGAAAACGCGAGGATTTGGCTTTATTCCCCTCCAAAAATAATAAAAAAATAAAATAGGCGTCGGCGCGGGGCTGGCCCGGGCAGGGGTGCGGAGGGGCTGGGCTGGGCAGGCGCCGCGCTGCTGCCGCCCGGNCCCCCACATTCACGCTCGCGTGGTCTGCGCGGGTCCCACCTCAACGAGGCCGCTTTTAGAGCCGCTCCCCGCGCTCGCGGGGCATCGCCCTTTTAAGGATGGGAGGTGGGCGTGGCCTATAGTAGGCGGATCCTATATAGGGCGGGACCATCACCGCCCCGTGTCGTTCCCCCGCCCTCGGGCGCCCCCTGCAGGCGGCGCTCGCGGGCGCCCCCGCGCCCCCTCCCNCCCGCGGGCGGCTCGGTGTGGAATGCAGTCATGGCAGGCGCGGCGGAGGCGAGCGGGGACCGGAGCCGTGAGTAACCCGGTTGCCAACTTTCCTCCGCGGGCTCGGCGCCTGCGGCGGGGCCGGTTCGTTGAAAACGCGAGGATTTGGCTTTATTCCCCTCCAAAAATAATAAAAAAATAAAATAGGCGTCGGCGCGGGGCTGGCCCGGGCAGGGGTGCGGAGGGGCTGGGCTGGGCAGGCGCCGCGCTGCTGCCGCCCGGGGCCAGCCCGCATTGCGCCCGCCGGGGGACAAAAACCCGCTGGGACTCAGCCTTTCGCTTTATCCTCCCGCGGCGGCTCCCGGCGGGGTTCGCTTCCCCCGCGCCGCATCGCGGGGTACCCGCTGCCCGCCTGGCTCCGGGGCGCAGCCTTGCCCCGGTCCCCGTGTCCGCGCTGCCGTCCCTGCATCGCGCCTCCCGGCATCCTTGTTCGTATTCTCCTTGTCATCCCGGTGTCCGCGCTGCCCCGCACCCTCGCTGCGATCCCTGCGTCGCGCTGCCCCGTATCCGTCCTCGCTGCATCCATCGTGCTGCCCCGCATCCAGCCTCGCCGCATCCTCCCTGCTAGCCCCGCATCTATTGTGCTGCCCGATATCCATGCTTGCTGCATCCTCGCTGCCAGCCCCGCATTCCTCGTGCTGCCCCGCATCCTCCCTGCCAGCCCCGGTTGGCAGCCGACAGAGGCTAGCCGTGCTGCCCCGCATCCCCCGCACTCGCTGCATCCTCGCTGCCAGCCCCGCATTCCTCGTGCTGCCCCGCATCCTCCCTGCCAGCCCCGCATCCATTGTGCTGCCTGCTAGCCGTGCTGCCCCGCATCCCCCGCACTCGCTGCATCCTCGCTGCCAGCCCCGCATCCGTCGTGCTGCCCCAAATCCATCGTGCTGCCCTACATTCCTGCTCCCTGCCCCACATTCGTGCTCCTTGCCCCATATCCAGCCTCCCTGCCGTGCTGCTGTCACTGCATCCATCGTGCTGCCCCGTATCCCTGCTCCCTGCTTTCTCCCTGCCATTCCAGCAGCTGTCACCCTGCCCCGCATCCATGCTTGCATCCTTATTTCCATCCCTGCATCCCTTGTGCTGCCCCGCGTCCTCGCTGCTGCCCCTACGTTGTGCTGCCCCACATCCGTGCTTGCTGCCCCGCATCCCCACTGCTTCACATCCCTGTATCCCCACTTTTGCATCCCCGCATCCCGCTGGGGCGCGGTGTGTGGCATCCGGGCTGGGCTCACCCCTAAACCCACAGAGCTGCTGTTCCCCCCGTGCATCCTTTTCGTTGGCAGCCGACAGAGATGCTGTGGGGCTGCTGGTGGAGCGGGTCATGTTTGCCCGGCGAGCTGCCATCACCATCCTTATAATTGTTATTATTGTGATTATGTTGTAGTTTTGCAGCGCCTGAACATCTCTCTGAGCGAGGCAGGGGAGGCTGCGATACCTGTGTGCGGGGCTGCGTGCCGGTGCGTGTCTGCCGCCTTCAATATTAATGTGGAAGGTGGCGAATAAAGCTGGGCAGCTGCACGTTTTGTGTCCCTTACTCTTCTGCCTTTCCCGTTTCTGCCCTGCAAGCGCACACGGCAGCTCCGGCGTGCAAGCAGGGAGGGATTTGCAAAATCTCTGTGGCATGCTGAAATAAATCCTGAAATCCCATCTTCTCCCTCGCCCTCCTTGCGGGGAAGGAAGATTCTTCCCTCCGTTCCTGGCTTAGCACTGGGGTGGGGGGAGCCGGGAGAGGGGGGCTGATGTGTGAATAGGGCTTAACATGAAGGTCACTGGTTAAAGAGGAGATGGATGGGAGAGAAGAGACAGGCATTAACCTCTCTTGTTAGCTCCCCCCTTCCTTCTGCTTTGGGGAGGACAAAACAAAAGCAGAACCTGCTAACTGGGAGGATGAACGTTCGTGATCCTTCTCCAGTGCTATCGGACACGGAGGGGAGAAAAGTTGGGTAGATGAGCTGCCTTTCTGAAACTGCGTTTCCTCTGGCTTGTGAGAAAATCCCTTTTAGCTGAGCGAGGGCTGTGTCGAGGGGAATTACCAGCCCTTTGCTGGATTTCTTTCTTTCTTCGTTTTTTTTTTTCTTTTGTATACGACTGAAAAAAAAAAAAAAAAGAAAAAAGGAAAAAAAAGAGGAGCTGAGGCTATTGACTACATCAAAGGTTATCCATTTGAAAACACCATTTTCCTCTGAACAGCGGCTAATTGCTTCCTGAACAATCTCAGGGTCTTTTGTATATACTCAGTGGGTAAAATGAGTGACTCGATGTCTCTCTCTCAAGACACTGGTGACCGAACAGGGTGGAAAGGTGGAGAAGCCAAGGAAAATCAGCAGGGCAGAAGCCTTTGGGAGGATGCACGGGTAATTTCCTAAGCGAGTGCAAGGGGGGAAGGTTTTTTCTTCTGCCTGTTTGCCACGGCACGGTCTGCTGCTGCCGGTGGATGCCAGCTCCGGCAGTGGTGCAGCGGCACGGGGACCGTAAGGAAGGCTGGTAAGGAAGTTTGGATTCAAAATACCCGATCGTGTGTGTGATCTGGTGCTCCCCATCCGCCTGTGGCTTTGGCTGCCGGTGCTGCTCCTCCGAGAGCAGTGAGCCTGGATGCGCTGCTTCCCGAGGGGCTGCGGGGAGGCAGTGCTGGGGGCTGACTGGCTCCTGCTTCTTTGGGCAACTGGGATTTCTCTCGTGCTGCTGGTACCCTGAAGATTAAAGCTTTGGTAGCGTTGCTTTTGTTAGCACGGTGCTAGCGGCACTAGCGAGAGTTTTCCTTTCTTGGCTTAATTTTTCTATAATAGATGCATCGGATTTGGAGCAGAGTGGAGGCATCCGCCTTTGTGCACGCTCGGGCTGCGCACGGAGCTATGGAGAAGAACCCTTGTGCCTCTTTGTAACACAAAGCCATTTTCCTGTGCGAGGCAGAGGGCCCTGCGAGAGATAAACAAACTCCTCCGAACTCCAGCGGAGATAGGGCTGAGGGCCATGCCGGCGGCTCCAGGCGAGTGCTGTTTCGCCAGCGCTTTGCGCAGCCGAAATGGAAGAGGGTAATAAAAGCAGCGCTGCTGCGTGCTGGCAGGGCTGCCTCCCCTCCTCCATCCTCAGCAGCCGGGGACGGCCCCTGCCCTGCTCTGCGGGTGTAAATGTCACACAAGGCAATTTATTTCGGTGGGTTCGCTGTGTTTGGCATCTGTTGAACAAAGGCAAGGATCTGGCCCTGGGATCCGACTTAATGAAGGAAACTTGTACGCGTTTATTCTCTAGGCTGAGTGTGGGTCAGGGCCTTTGTTGCTGCTTGCCTTGCTTCTGGCTGTAGCGCTAACCGCTGTCGAGAACTGGACATGGCCCCGAGCTGGATATTTTGGAGCAGGAGAGCCCAGTGCTGCTGTGCTGGCATCACTGGCTCCTTGCAAACTGAAGGGAGCCTTGCCTAGAGCCTCCAACTTCTGTCTAGTCCCATGGGCTTTGTTGTGACTGTTTCTCCATGAAGGAGACCTTGGTCCTGTGGTTTGTGTCTGCAGGGAGAGGTCAGTCATGTTTTTTTGGTACTCCTAGCACAGTGGAAGGGAAGTGGACCTTGGAAGAGGTAGGGTAGCTGGAGTGCTGCTGTCCCTCTGTGTTGCAATAGGACGATAGGCATGGGTCACCCCGATGCCTGTGTGTCATTCTCACTGCATACAAGCTGAGCTACAAGCTGAGCTTCTGCTGTTGGGATGTACCTTTTCTCCTCCTGTGTGGAGACCTTGGGTTCTTGCTCTCTCTGATCTGTTGATACCTCCTCCAAATTGTGTCATTAAATACTTTCATGCTGTATGGAAGAAACCAGTGGGTAGAGGCTCTTGGCCAGTGTTTGCCCGGTGAGCTGCTCGGTAGTGTGCCTGGTATATGGAGGAAGCTCTGGGAATCACGAGTGATGGGGACTTGCTTCAGTATGATCCATGATCCCTTATGTCTCCTGGGTTTGGGCTGGGACCTGTTTTTCTAGCAAGGTGCTGAGCACTGTGGCTCAATGCGGAATGAGGAGGAGTGAGCATTTGCTACCATGCAGTGCTGGGGTGGCTGGTTTGGCTATGGGCTGGAGACAACGACCACCTTCTCTGGCTGTAGCCCATGGCACCTTCTGGATGGTCCTGTGGGGAGCATCCCACTACACGTAGGTGATATGTGGTGACAACACGCGTGCTTTGGCAATGTCTTTGACCTACAGCCTCAGCCATGCCCCTCTTAGTCCTACCCATGGATGCACTATGGAAGCCTTGTAGCTACCCCAATGTGGCCAATGCTTGGAAGCCAATTTTGAGCAGATGTCTTGTGCATTATCAGGAGAAAAGCCAATAAATAAATCTTGGTGGTTTCTATGCCAGGTATGGGCAGACATGGCTTCTCTGCCCTGTGCTCAGCTTGTTGCGTAGCCAAAATGCACATCTTTCTACCAGCTTGTTGGAGTGTGGTTGGGCACAAGGCGGTGTCCTTATTTGCATTGCTTCTCTGAGCATCAGTGTATATGGCAGCCTCCAGCTCTTGTTCTAGGTGGAAGCCGCCACTTAAAAGTCTGAATTAAAAATATGTAAAAGTTTGTTTTTTCTTTAGCTAAGGCTTGGCAAACCTCCTTATTGCTGGTGTGTTGAGATGTTTGAGTCTGGAGAAAAACTCCACATCCAGGCCGCTGGGCTCACGCTCCACAAACACTTTTGCTCTGAAGTCTCCTTGCATGCAGGGTGCCTTGGTGTGATGGGGCTGATTCCACCCTGCTCTGTGGGCTGGTGTGTGCCTGTGCCTGAGGTCTAAGACTCTTGTGAGCCACTTGAACCACAGAGGTGATTTGTTACTGCTGGGGTCGATTCAGGCCCCGGTGTGAGCCACGGCGCAATATCCTCTTTGTTTCTTGAGCTGAGCTTGTGAGGGCTTTTGCTGGAGAAAGTGCCTGGGGTGAGAGTGTGACAGGGATGCCGGGGATGGTCTGCAGGGCTCTGGGCGACCTGCTGTGTAGAGACCATCTCCTCCCAATGTCTCCTTTTACTCCTCAACAGTTGCGGATCAACCCTGAGGCTCGGCACCCATCTCCCCATCTCAAACATCCCACAATCCGCTGGCCAACTTGGCCTGGAGACCCAGGAGCGGTAGTAATCCAATTTGGGCAGTTCAGCTGCACATTGCTATCTGTGCTGCCGGCCAGAGCTCAGGAACTTTAATCCAGCTAATGACCCCGGCTTTGAGGATTGAGTAACCAATGACCATTTGCTTGATTTGATTTTCTTTTCCATTGGCAGTGGAGGACTGAGTCTGAGGCTGTTTTCAGGTCCTGTCCTTGGTATCAAGAACAGTTTCCAGACATAGGTGTGGTTTCCAGCCATAGGTACGTGTAGGGGATAGAGGGTGAGGGCAGTGTAGAGGGGCACTGCAATCCCTGCTTTCCCCTTGAGACCTCCCTTCTTCCCCTTTCCCATTTTCCATCTGCTTCCCCTCTTTCTCCGGTGCAGATAAGCCCTTCTGCCAGAACCGGTTTGCAACATACTGTTATTTTCAGAAAGGCAAAGCCAAGAAAAATAAAGCCAGCCTCTTCCTTCAGTTGCCTAGTGTTTAATGTACAAAATACAGGGATGATAGTTGCATTAAAATGTATATAATTATACTGGAGGAGAGAAAAAAATTCTTACTAATTGCACAGGTGTTTTGAACTGATAAATGTTGAGTGAGTTGTGTTTTCTTGGGAGTTTGGTGGAGCAGAGCTGTGGTCTGGTGTGAGAGGGGTTAGGAGCGGGGCTGGTTTCCCACCACTACCATAAAGCTGGCTGGGATGCCCCGAGCCCCTCCCTGGGGTAGTGCCGATTCTGTCTGGGGGCCCGATTCTCTGTTGCTGGTGCTAATCCCATCCATGGAAATCTCAGTTTCACTGTAGAATATCTGCTAGTCCCTTTGCTTTATGTGCTTAGTTAAGCAACTGCTTTGTGTCAGAATATTCAGGCTCTTGCAGAAGTAAATCCCTGGTGAGATGAGAGGCAGATTCCCATCTGGGGAAAGAAATTTCCTCTGTGATGTAGCCCCGTGTCTGGGAGCTGTTCCTTCCCAATTACTATTGTGTTGGTGGGAGTGGGTGCTGCCTGTGGCTGACCCTGTGTGGAGGGTGGGAGGAAGGATGGTCTCACGTTTAGAGAGACACAATGTGAAAAGCACATTTCCGTCTGCGAATGCCGACCCCGTCAGAGCCGCCGATAGCATCGCAGGTAATTATAATGGCAATCAGTTGTTTGCTTTGTGCGTGCGTCTGTGCTCTGTGTACAGGCGGCAGCTTCGCTTTTCCTGTGCAGACTGTTAGTTTCAACAGGGGAAGAGGAAAACCCAAAAATATTTTAGGAGAAGTTTAAAAATAATCTTCGAGCTGGTGGGCGGGATGTTTCACAGCATCGCGTTCTCCACTCGTCCAAGTCCAACCCTGTGGACCTCAGAAGGCTTTTGCTGGGTGATGTTAAGTTCTGTCTTGTCATTTTGGCCAGCCTGAGGACTTGCTGTCAGTCTCTGGGAGCAGGAGGGGACCAGGAGCCAGCTTTGGGATTTGCCTTTTGCACTGGGTAGGTTGAGCTGCCCCATACCTGAGCAGTGACAGAGCTGGGACGTGAGCCCAAGCTGAAGTTTACAGCTGCTGAGACCTCTGTAAAATATTTAAAATCTCTTCCGCAGTGTCGCACTCTGTCCACCCCTGTCTCCTCCTCCGTGGCTTTTATTCCTAGAAGTGCTGGCATGCTGGCAGGATCCCTACCCGCCGCCTGCCTGCCTGCCCGCCGCTGCTTATCTCGAGGTCCAGCTCCTGGATGGCTCCATCCTTCCTGGAGTCGTGGGGGGCTCTCCCCTTCTCAGGCGGGACCAGAATCAGCCTGATGAGCCTTTCTGAAGTCAAGAACCTGTTTTTCAGGCTGATGTCATCGGGAAGAAATGGGGGAGGAGGAAGGCAGGAAGGCAGTGCTGATTCGGAAGGAGCTGCCGCCGAGCCTGTGATGCCGCCAGCAGCCCTGGTTTCCACCAACACCCACTACTATTCCTTATTATCAGCGTGGTGGCAGTGCCCGCAGGCTCATTGGCACACGCAGGAATGCTCCTGTTCTGCAGAGCCTTGTGCTTGCATGGCTGAGGGGCGGGAAGGAGGGATGCACCCGTGCCAGAGACTCACGTCAGCTTGCGCCGGGACTCCGAGCAGACTGTCTTTTAGCTTGCTGCTTGTGCCTTTCACGACTCCGTGGCCCTCTGTGGGGTGACAGTGCTTGCTGGAGCTGCTATCCAGCCACCTTCATTAGCAGAAAGTGGATTTTTGGCAGAGGTGCTTGGACAGCCCTTCCAGCGCAGGCAGGCAGCCGTCTCCTTTTGATTTCATGGTGAACAAGGAGATCCATTATGCTGACGCCTGTAGGATCTTGGCCCCTTGTGTGCAGCGTCAAGCTGTAGCAGTGTGCCTGTGTCCAGCATGGGTTGGGGCTGCAGTCGGGATCTGCAGGGAGAGCAGCCGCCTTGCTCTTGGGCAGTGCTGTGACCACACTTCAGAGTTTGCTCTGCCTGGGTTGGTTGGGTGAGACCCCCTTGCTGTGGCTGGAGAGGGGCCTGTGCTGGCGCTGCAAGCAGAAGAGCAGAGTGCAGGCACAGCCGTGGCCATGGTGCACACAGCGCTCCCCTGATTTATCGGATGCCTCGTGCCCCCTGTGCTGCAAATGAACGCCCCATTAGTCTCTTGGAGCAGTTTCCCCTGTGGTGATGTTGCTGTGGCAAGGGTTTGCGGTTCTCCCCCTTCACCTCTCTGCTTGTTCTGCTGCTGAGCAAGGCTCCACTAGCTCTTTGCTTGTCTTGCTGCTCCTGGATCAGCTCCACCTTAGACAAATAAAACCTGAGGCTGTGCTGAGTCAGGACCTGAGTGGATTGCAGCAGAGGTAGTTGGGGTGGCAGGGCTGGGACAGCAGAGAGGGAAGGGCAGGAGGTCTTGGGGGAAGGAAAGGAAGGCACAGCTTGGAGTTTAGCTGGAGAAACCTCATTTGGAGAAGTTTTGTGGTCTGTTTTAATTGGACCTAGCTCTGGCAGCAGTTGTACTCAGCTCAACATGTGACGGCATGAGCGCTGGTGCCAGCACGGGGCCAAGCGGAAGGAAGCACAGGAATTTCAGCTCAGCCGGGATTAAACCAGTCCTGGAGCGACCTCCCTTTGCTGGGAGTAGAGGGGATCCAGCAACAAGGAATTCTCCTGTGCTAGTGCTTCACTGCAAAGTAGGAGCTCCCCATATTCCCTCCATGATGTGGGGGAAGCACATTGCTCGCTTCGTGGAGGTGGATAGGAGGTGCCGAGGTCTGTGTGTGTCAGAGAGGGGAAAGCCCTGCCCAGAGAGCAGGGCAGGAAGATGTGCATTGATCTGGGGGTGGTTAGGTCATTGGTTTGTGTTCTTGGCTGCCCTAGTTCAGTGAAGGACACGGAACAGCAGGTTTGGGAGTAATGAGCAATGTCTTACGCCACATGGTGTGAAATCAGACAAGGGAAAGAGAAGGATGCTGATGGCCAGAGGACCTCTTGTTGGACTTATCTTGCTGGCTTTTGAGTGACCTGGCTTTTGTGGCTGACCTTCTGGGTCTTTGCAGGTCCAGCTGGACTGAGGTGACCTCTGCCAACAGGGATGTTTTTTGGTGACATTTACATTGCACAGTGAACTGATGGAATGTGAAAACCAGAGTCTGGACTGCGTGGGCCAAAGCCAAGGTGGAAGACCTTTTAGAATCCCTATAGGAACTAATATCCAGATGAGTTTTGAGAGTAAGGGAAAGGAAAGCCATTGGCTGCAACTTTTGGCATAGCTGAATGGAGTTGGGGAGTATTTGTAAAGTCTTAGTCCATGCCTGGTTTCCGTGGCAGGGACAAGCACTCATGATAGGACTTACTGAGACTGTCCTTATGTGCCTCTCTGCCTTGTGAAGCTGTGGTTGGGGAAGCCCATGCTTCCCTTTTGGAAATGCTTGTGAGCCTGCTTGGAAATGGCTCTCTGCTGGGCAGCGTGCAGTCTCTCCACAGTGAGAACACGTGGTGGCTCCAGAGCTGTTCCCCCTGACATGATGTGACTTCTTGTGGAGGACCGAAGAAGGTGAATTGTGCTCTTGAGAAATGTTTAATTTCCTCGCTACTTGTTCTTTCATGGCCTTTTTTTTGTTGAGGGTCAAGCTTCTTCTTGAAGCCCTTAGGCAGTAGATGGCTGTTTCTCCTTGTTATGTTTCTCAGGACAGAAGAGGTTGAATTCCTTGCTCAGAAGATCCATGCAGGGCAGGAGCAGAAGCTGCTGTGCCCACCTGCACTGCGGTGGCAGGGCAGGATGGAGTCCTCAGCCCCTGCCTGGGCAGATGGCAAGAGCCTGGGAGGAAACTGAAGACGCTTAAAGATATTCCTGATGCGGTTGATAGTGACGGAGACTGGAGTGAAGCAGCTTCAGTGCTTGCCATTGATTTCATCAGGGTGTGGTTACAGCCAGGGATAAGATTTGTAATCATTTAACTGGATTGCTAGGGAGAGACCCCAGCCAAATAGTTTTTAATGCCTGTGTGGTGAAGGAAGGAGTTAAAGTTTAGCCTTGTTGGAGATGATTGCATACATACTGCTTTAACTCGGTACCACCACCAGCTTTTTCTCATTGTTGCAAGTCTTTTCCCAGGCAGACGAACCTAAAAATATACCAGCTGTATGGTAAGGCTGACTCTCCTGTGGGCTGCGGGCTTTTCTCTCCCCCGGATAATCTCCCCTCTCTCCCTTTTGCTAATTACTGGCAGCTCAGCAGCTTGTTCTTTTGAAAATGGAGCCGATCCCTTCTCAGATGTTTCCTATTGCTGAGAGCAGCAAGTGACTTGGCAAGATTGCAGGTAAAGACCCATTAGATGCCATTTCCCCTTTAGGGGTCAGTTGTATGGGGGTTTTCAATCCTATTGCTTCTCTCTTCCAGCCTCCCTTGCAAAGTGCAAGGCTGTAAATCTCTTGGGGCAGTTTGCAGTCTCATCCCACTGCTTGAGAGCAGCAAATAACACTTTCCCTAACCCTGGGGACACAGACCTGCCTGGGACCCATGTAACCATGGGATGCTGCGCAGTGCAGACAACACCAGCGGCTGTGTGAGCCTGCCAGGGTTTTGGTGAAGCAGCGGTGGGGATGGTGAGTGGGTCTCTGGGTGCCAGATGTGCACCTCTCTGCCTGTCAGCATGCTTTAAACCCCGGCTTCAGCGTAGCCACCCGTGCTGACTCGGCAGCCGTAAGTGCTCTGGACTCGCTGCCCAGATGAGTGGAGAGCTGGTCCTTGGTGCTCTGTCCAGTCTTTGCCTTTTAAGGTTAGTTTTTCCATCCCCGTACTCCTGCTTAGTGCTATGTAAAGTGATGATTATTTTCCCAAAGCGTGATCTCCCATCCCAACCCGAGGTTTCTGGCCATGCTGGAGGACTGGGAAGCTTACAGCATCGGGAGATGAACGCCATGGCTCCTTGCCACCTCTTTAGCAGCGAGCAAGTGGGACGCAGGCATTGTGGGCCATGTCAATGGCTTTTTGATGAAAGGCACTTTTGAAGTCGGGATGTGTGAGCGTTGGCTGCAGCGAGGCAGACAGCCCCATCCAGGTCATGGAGCAGCTGCAGCCATCTCAGCATGGCCACTTTCGAGGTGAAACCATGAGCAAATGTCCTTTCTGGCATGGGATGAAAGGCATTGGAGCAGATTTGGCGCTTGCGTGGTTGCTTCACCACCTTTGTTTCTGACAGCAGGTTTCCTGCTATATGTTGTGTGTGTATATATCTATATAAGAGTGTGTGTGTGTGCGCGCATAGAATACAAATGAAGCCTGTGGTGCTGTCTCGCTGGCAGAATGACCCTGCTGCAGGGTAAGCCAGCCCTGTGTGCGGATGCTTTCTGGGATTCTGCAATGCTTGCTGCCCAGCTAGTGGAACGAGGTGTGGTTTTGGTCCTGCCTTCCCCGTTGGCACACATATTTCCAGGCTGGGATGTGTTATTTTATTGCAGCCCGTTTCAGGGCTGGTTTGGCTCCAGGGCGTCTGCCCAGGGTTTTCCGTGCTTTGAGGCTGTGGTGGCAGTGTGCACGGTATGAGTCTCACTTCTTGGAAGCATTGGGATGATGGTCCTGGGCTGGGTCCTCTCCAGGGCAAGGTGCTCCATGGGCACAGCTCTGTGGGGTTTGAGTGTCTTGTGGTTTAAAGCAGGTACTGATGCAGGAGCTGCCTGGCTGTTTGCTGTGCCAAGACCTCTGCATGGGGGTTGGAGGCAGTGAGATGGGAGGAAAATGCCCTTTGGCCCCCACACCGCTCCTCCCCGGCTGCTCCCACAGGCAGGGAGCTGGGGCCATGCAGGCACCCATGCTCTGGTGCAGGGTTGCCTTCTGCCCCGCTGATGTGGGGCTGCACTCCACTTTAATTCTTTAATTTGCTGCAAGTCACAGGTGCCTAGATCATTAATCCTGAAGAAAGCAGACAAGCTAACCTTTCCTGGGTTTTTTTAAATTACTTTTTTTTGGTTATTTTTTATTATTTTATATTAAAAAAATTAATGGTTTTAAGCAGGACTGGACAAAGGCCCTTCTGGTGTCAGGGCACTAGGACAAGTGGTTGCTGCTAATGTATATTTGGGAGCAGAAATCTTGGAGGAGCTCTGCAGTACTGTAACTACCCCAGCTCTGCCTGGCTTTGCTGTCATTCCAGCCCCTGAGATTAGTTCCCTACATTAATTTGGGAATCTCTTGTTGGGCTTTCTAGCCCTGCTTTGTGGCAGTAGCCTGACCTCCAGCTCTCCTGCTCCTTGAAATAGAAGCTATGAATCATAGAAATGCACTCAAAGTGCTTTCCCTGTCCTGCTTGCCCATCCTGGTAGGGTGATGCCTTGGCTGGTATCCCTTGTGTGGCACCTAACTCTCACTCTCACCTCCACCGCCTTCCCTGTACCTCCTTTCTGTAGCATGTTTCTGGTGCAAGAATTTCATATTGATAGTGATCTCCTTGTAAGGTAGCTGGCCTTACTGTTCCTGAAGCCAGGTTTGCAGCAGCTTGGTGATAACTGTGCTGTTTATTAGAGGTGAGAAAACTCTCTGGCCACTCAACAGGAAACCGAGCTGCCTGCAGCTGCCACACTTGTAGTTTTCAGAGCGAACTGGTGGGTTTGTGCCGACAGTGTGGCTTGGTCCCACTCCTCAGTGTGGTTTGCTCTTACAGACAAGCTTGTGAAAATCAAAGTGCTGGGCAGTGTGACTGACCCCTGGCAGCGTGCTTGCCCTAGTAGCCGTGGATCTAGGAGGCTCCCAGTGTTGAAAATGTAGCAGGAATGGGGAACTAGAACCATGGGGATGATTTTCAGGGCTGGTGGCTCTGTGCTTTCCTTGTCTCCACACCCATGGAGCTTTGTGGCACCTGGATTTGGTCTCATAGTTGCTTATACATGGCTGTGCAAACCTCCCTTGAGGCTATTGCCTTGGAGGGGGATGTGTTGGGGAGCCAGAAGGGAACAGGGTGGTGAGTGCTTGAGCAGGGAAGAGGTGGTGGAGCTGGCAGATCTGCAGAGAGGGTTTGGAACTGGCGTGGAGGCTTTGTCTGAAGTGTTGGAGTCCCAGCACAGCTGGTAGGGCTGCAGGAATGTCTGGGGCTGGGCTTGCTCTGGCAAGGGAGAGGATGATTCCATATTTATGAGTGGGAAGTGGGGGTAAAACAGCCTCTCCCTTCCCTCTGCCCCCTCCCTGGTTGGCTCCCTACCTTGAGAAGGGGCAGCAGAATTGAAGGACACTGTGTGGGATGTTGGGGTACAATATGGCTCAGCTGCTGGCCTGGTGATAATGCAGCCCCCCAAGGGGCTTGGCTTGGCTGGTGGGTTCCACAGCTCTACTGAGCGCAGGCTGAACTCTAGGGTAGTCATTTTGCCTCATGCAGCCGTGCCACTGGCTGCCCTCTGATAACTGTGCCCAATGTAGGATGCCGGCAGAACTGCACAGTCACCGCGGGCCATATTTCCTACCGGGTGCCACTCCTTGGCACGGATCCTCCTGCAGGTTATCCCAAGCTGAGTCAGAGATGGGCGATAAGGAGAGGGAAGCTTTCCTCCTCTGTGGCTTAACTGTGGTGGCTGGGTGGGGAGCTGAAGGCTGAGCTCATGTCCTGGCCAAAGGCATTGAAGGGATGGTCCCACCCTGGGTGAATGGACCATGACGATGTTGGTGGGACGGGCTGTGCTGGCAGGGAGGAGCTGCACAACCCCATGTTAGTCCTGGAATGCTTATGGTGGTGGAGGAGGATGGAGAAGACAGGGAGGGAGGTGCAATCGAGGGGCTGCTGAGCAGACATGAAGGGCAGAGTTGTCTGTGTCCACTTACTATGACCATCTCCCAGCTGCTGGGGATGCAAAGGTCACACTAGCATAGGTTTATGGCCGGCTCCCTGCTGCTTTGCTGCTCTGTATTGGCAAGCCCCAGCCAAGGCACAGCAGCGTGCAGAGTTCTCCATCCTCCTGGCGTGTGCCCCCACAGTCCTCTGGAGCTTCTCAAGCTAACTGCCTGATGACTGGTCCTGCATTTCTTAATGCATATGAATGCCAGAAGGATGTGCTTCTCCTTGCCGTGACTGCTTGCTCTTCCTTGCCTCCTGCCCGTGTCCTCCCTGGGCTTTGTCAGGCAGGCAGGTGACAGGGTTGGCATGCAGCACACCGAGGCTCTTGGCTCTCCGGGCTCCTTTAAAAGGTCCTCATTCCTCTCTGTTAGGGGCTTGGGCTGTGCTCTCTGCAATTTGGGTCTTTGCATCCACTCCCAGTGCTGCAGTGGAGCAGTGCAGGGGCAGCAGGCGAGAGGACTCCTCTTGTCACTTGTTAACAGCCTCCCTCACTAATGCTTCAGTGCTGCCAGTGGTCTTAAAAGCAGGTTGGGGCCAGCTATGCCTTGCTGAGGCATTTATATGTAGTAGGTTCACCAGAGTGCATAATGAGGCTGCTGAGGATGCGCTGGTCTGGTCCAGCCAGCAGCTGCAGACATGCTCAGGTGGCTGCTATTCTTCCCGAGGGGGCTTGGGTGGGGAGGGTCGTGCCTCAGAGAGGACCACTGGCTGGTGGCTGTGGTGATTGAGGCTGGATGGTGAGACAAAGCCCATGCAGCTCCTTGACCCCGGGGCAAGCTGTGCACGGTGATGCAACCAGGCCAGGTTGTCCTTAGCATCTCTCAGGCTTCCTTGGTCAGGGGATGCATCTTCCTCTGGGACAGAAGGTGGTGGGGGACGTTTTGTTAGGCAGCCTGCCAGAACAATGTGAAGCAGCAGTGTCTGCTGGGTGGGGTGGAACAGGCTTACAACTGTGCAGGACAGCCTTCTAATGCCACTTTTCTTGTCTTTCTCCCTCTAGGGCTGACCAGTTTGGCTGTGCCTGCGATGCCCTGAATACCGAGCACGCTGGAAGCAGAGAAGACTGTGTCCCATTTGCTCCTCCTCCCTCCCTCATTCCTTTAGTTTGGGTTTGTTTCTATTTATTTTGTGGCTGGGTTTGGGCATGGCCTTGGCTGGATGTGAGGCTGCTGCAATGTGGCTCCTTTGGCTCAAGCACCACTTGTCCATCAATGCTTGGACCTTGCTGCTCTTGGGGAGCACCTGGCTACCGCTGGCGGAAGGCAGCCCCAAGTCTCCCTTTAGGACTTTCCCGGTTTCAGACTGGAGCTTGACGCACTTGGTGGTCCACAATAAAACTGGGGAGGTCTACGTGGGGGCTGTCAATCGGATCTACAAGCTTTCCAATAACCTCATGCTCCTGCGGACCCATGTGACGGGGCCTGTGGAGGACAATGAGAAGTGTTACCCTCCGCCCAGCGTTCAGTCCTGCCCGCACGGGCTGGTCACCACCAATAACGTGAACAAACTGCTGCTGGTGGACTACTCGGGGAACCGGCTGATTGCCTGTGGCAGTGCCTCCCAGGGTATTTGTCAGTTCCTGCGGCTGGATGACCTCTTCAAGTTGGGCGAGCCCCACCACCGCAAGGAGCACTACCTCTCTAGTGTCAACGAGTCGGGCACCATGTCTGGGGTCATCATCGAGGTGCTGAATGGGCAGAACAAGCTCTTCATTGGGACGCCCATTGATGGGAAGTCGGAATACTTCCCCACGCTCTCCAGCCGCAAACTGATGGCCAATGAGGAGAACGCAGAGATGTTTGGCTTTGTCTACCAGGATGAATTTGTTTCCTCCCAGCTCAAGATCCCCTCGGATACGCTCTCCAAGTTCCCCACCTTTGACATCTACTACATCTACAGCTTCAGCAGTGAGCAGTTTGTTTACTACCTGACCCTGCAGCTGGACACCCAGCTCACCTCGCCTGACTCCACCGGGGAGCAGTTTTTCACCTCCAAGATCGTTCGCCTCTGCGTGGATGACCCCAAGTTTTACTCCTACGTGGAGTTCCCCATTGGCTGCGTGCAGGACGGCATTGAGTACCGATTGATCCAGGATGCCTACTTGACCAAGCCAGGCAAGGCTTTGGCCAAGTACCTGGGCATCTCAGAGCATGAGGATATCCTCTTCACCATCTTCTCCCAGGGCCAGAAAAACAGGGTTAAGCCTCCCAAGGAGTCTGTGCTCTGCCTCTTCACGTTGAAGAAGATCAAGGATAAGATCAAGGAGCGTATTCAGTCGTGCTACAGAGGGGAAGGAAAACTCTCGCTACCCTGGCTCTTGAATAAGGAGCTGGGCTGCATCAACTCTGTAAGTTCCCAGTTGTCACTACTCTTGCCAGGCTGTTTATGACTCCTGGCAATGCTCTCTGGCCAGACCCTTGCTGGTGACCTGGCCTGAGCTGTATGTTCCTGGTGGGAGCACTGGTGCCCTTAGGGCTGGACACTCAATTTACTCAGTAGCATTCCTCATGGAGACTGCAGGTCTAGTGTGGGGTGGCCATCTGGGTTTGGATTGCGTTGGTGCCCACAGAGAGTCTAAAACTAGGGGTCCCATGCTGAGGCAGTTGCCTGCTTTTCGTTCCCCTTCCCTGTGTATCTGGGAGGGTAGAATGCTCAGTCCTCAGGGCATCTGCTGCAGCACCACTGTTCCTTGCAGATGGCATGTATAAATTTGTGAGTGTTGGCTCAGCTTGGGTGGTGGATTAGCAAAAGGTGTTGGGAACAGTAGGATGTAGGGGATGGGGAGCACAGACCTGATGGAGGGAGACTAGGAGGTTGGCATAGAAGTTGGTCATGCTCAGTATGGAGAGACCGTGTCCTCTCCATGGGGTGCTGGAGGGGAGGACAGAAGGCACAAGATGACATCAACAAGGTGGATTTTGAGCATGGCCAATGTAAACTCATCCAGAGGTGCAGGAACTGAGTGCCAGCATCCCACAGCAGTGATTCCCAGCTGAGGGAGCACTCCCCTCTGTTCTCAGAGGTGTGTCCTCTTGCCTGGTGCTCACATGGGAGCCCTCCTTGTGGCTCAGTTGCTCTTGTGTGGGGCTTGTGAACACTGGGGAGTGAGGGAACCCCCTTCTGGCTCTCTGGAGTTGTTTTCCAGGTGAACTATTACTATTGCTAGGGTTTTTTTCTAGTGTAATAAACCACAAGCGGCTACTGCGGGATTACAACTCTGGGTCATGGAGAGGTCTTAAACTGGGCATCACCAGGCTGGGCTGGGTAGTCCCCAGGCAGGGTCAGATACCTAGCAGAGAGGGGTTTTGTGTGTGTGTGTTTGAGAGGGTCTGGTGGAGGTCTTGACACCCCTACCATTGTCCAATTTCCCCAAGCCCTGCTTGCTGGTGCTCAGCATCCATGGTGAAGCCCATGGACCTGCCTGAGCAGGGCTGTGGCTGCCTGGTTGAGCAGAAAGGTGGGCAGGTTGTCCCTGCGGAGCAGCCCTACCTTCCCTCCCACCGTCCTTCTCGCAGCTCTGGAGGAGACAGCTAACAGCTGCCTGACAAAGTAAAGGGTTTGCTGTCAAGAGCGCTGGGCTCACAAATCAGATTTTGGCTTTGAACTAATTCAATTTTGCTGGAAAATGATGAAATCGTTACACTGCTGCCTGTTGGGTCATGCAGCGGCTGGCTCCGCAGAGGAGGCGCTCAGTGCTTTCCTTGCGCATTCCCAGCTTGCCTCTCCTACTACCCCACGGCAACGCCGTGCCCCCAGGCTTGGGGAGCAGGCTCTAACCCAGTACCTTGTACTTCGGGGGCAGTTCCATGCTAGGAGGTTTTGGGGATTGCTACCTGGTGGCCAACCCATGCAAGTAGGTGGATCTCAAGGTGCTTTCTGTGTTGCGCAGACGTGGCTCTTGCCAGGTAGAAGGATGTGTGCCACTATTGGGTGACTCCTGCTTTTGAATGGATTGGGCTGGGGGATACCACTCTCCCTCAGGGGAGCCAGGTGATATTCTCTCCCTACCATGCTCCGACTGTCAAGCAGAGCTGCGAAAGGTGCAACTGGATTGTGTGTCAAACCTTTAGCTCCTTGCTGCGCTGAGCGCAAGCCAAACCAGATGCCATGGAGCATGTAACCTCTTTCTGGCAGGAATCTCTGTGCCCCTAATAAAATGCAGGCACTCCTGGGGTGGGTTGTGGCAGAGGGGGGTCTCCTGGTGGGGGAAGACTGACTAGCAAATTAGACACGTGTTGGTTTTTTTTATTTGCAAGGAGGCAGAATGTAATTGCCCAAGTCAGTAGTTACTTGGATTTACACCCCAACTGTAAGGAAAATGTCCCAGGAGCTATCTTGTTGTGCTCCTTCGCAGCAATAAAGGGCTGATCCATACTGGAGGAGGCTTTGCCAGTGCCCTGATCCCAAACCTGACGCAGTGCAGGTGCTCATCCCTGGGCGCTGCAGGACAGCTCAAGTTCTCTGGAGTTGGTGCTGGAGCCAGAAGAAGAGGCCACCAGGCTTGGCAGCCAGCTCAGCAGATGTTAGTGGTTCATCCCGGTGCCTGTCTCCTGTTTCTCTCTCTCTTCCCTCATGGGATCCAGCANAGTTCATCCCGGTGTTGGCGAGTGAAGTGGATGCCTGTCTCCTATTTCTCTTCCCTCATGGGATCCAGCAGTCTGGCAATGGGAAAGGGAGCAAGACCCCTCATGCTGGTGCTCTTGGACCTGGGCAGTGACTTGTGTGTGCAGCAAAGGCGCCTTGTGGGACTGCTGAGTCCATTCCCCTGTAGCAGCCTGAATCTCTCCTGAGCCTGACCAGAGGTTTTGCCGCTTGTGGTGTTTCACTGGAGAGGGGTTTGCATTCTGTAGCCCGGTTTGTCCTTTCCCTGTGCAATGCAGGGACTGAGGTTTGCATGCCTGTGGCCAGATGTGCATAGCACATCTGCACAGCACAGTCATCCCCACAACAGGGGGGACAAGGGTCTGATATAGCAAGGCTGGGAAAGGGCAGTGGAGCTGGTTGGAGTTGCAGCAAGGAGCGATTTGGGGTTGCTGAAATCCTCGACCCCTGGACTGGCAGCATGGGCAGATCTCTGTACCTGGAGCCAGCAGGATATGGGCAGCAGCCTTCCTTGGGCTGCTCCAGGGAGAAAATGTACTTTGAATGCTTGGTGGGGTTTGCTGCCCAGCCTACTGGCACAGGGCACGGCTGGTGACAGACTGTCCCAAACTGGGCCAGGAAAAGCTAAGTCCTTCTCCTGGACAACCAAAGAAATGCAGGTGTTAACAAACCATATCACACTGAGAGTATTCCTGGGCAGCAATTAATGTGCAAAAAGCTTGGTTTCCCAGCCTGGCACTTGGCACCTGCCTCCTGCAGCCTCCTTGCTGGCTTGTAGTGTCCCCTGTATCCTCCATCACAGCACCTGGGGGCGCGCAGAGGGAGATGCAACGTGCCTGTAATGGTGTTAACTGGTGAATTACTGGCTAATTAATAATGCTGAGCAGTGTAAGCATCGCCTCTGCTGTCTGCTCCCTCATTGCTTTCGTAAGTGGGCTTGAAGGGAGGCAATGAGACAAGACACGTCAAGGAGACACCTGCTTCTGCTCGCTCGGTGCTGCGGGCCTTCTTTCCCCCTTCTTGCAGGCTACTTCCCCTGGGAAATCAGAGTTTCCTGACCTTATTTTGGGGAGACAGGTTAATGCTGGGTTGCGGTGCTGTGGAACTGGGGGCCTGGGGAGTCTGGGGCTGGGGCAGCTGAGATAGGTGCCAATGGAAAGCACTGTAATAAAAACAAAATTAAAAAAGCAGCCAACCAAACAAAAAAACCCCAAAACCAAGCAGCACCCCCGCCTTGCCATGGGCTGAGATCATGGTCCCTGCAAACAACACATGAAAATGGGAGAGCGAGCAGAGCTTGGTGCCTCCTGCAGATCCCAGCATGTGCAGGCTGAAATGCTACAAGGTCAGTGGCCCTTGTGTCCCATGGTGTGTGTCAGCCCTGCCGGCATCGGCCAGGGAACAGCTGTCCCTGTGTCCTTCTGTCCCTGCATCCCGCATCCTCCAGGGATGCCTGTTGGTGCTGTAACCCCTGTACTGCTGCCCTTGGCCCGACCTCGCCATGCTGCCTGCCTCCTGCGCTTCTCTAACGAGGCAGTTTGCTGTTAATGAGCTAATTGTCGGCATAATTATTTATCGAGGTGGTGTCGGCATTGCAGCGGTGGTGGCGGGCGCTCCTTGCGGTCCTGGAGCGCAGCTGTATTTGTAGTTTCCCAGAGAGTTTGTTGAGACAAAGCAGAGAGGAGTAAACACGGTAAACATCTTTCCTCTTGCATATTCAGCAGCCAAGGGATTGGGGAAGCTGCAGAATGAGCACAGAGAGAGCAGAAACTGCACCCAAGGGCTGCTGAGGCTTAAATTACCTTCATGGCATTGCCCATAGCTCCTCTGCTACTGCTGGTGGCCAACTAGAAGGTGCTTTACTAGGATGGAGGGGCTACCAGACCTAAAGAGTGGTTTTTTTCACAGCAAAGTACCTGAAAGATCTTGGGTTTTCAGGTGGGAACTGGGTATCAGCTGGAGCATCACTCCCGTCTTGCTCTGTGTTTGGGAAGACACTTTTCTTGGACCTGCTGTTTTAAGATATGTCCAGCCTGGCGATACAGAGGAGAATGCTTAGTGCGTGTGCTGGCTGATGGATACGAGAAGATGTGTGCAAGGCTGTAATTCAGAGAATAACTGGCGAGACCCTTATTCTGCTTCCTCTCTTTTCTTGTGGTTGCAGAGGCACGTGGTCCCCCATGTTCCTGTTTTGGGGACCCCCGCATCTCTCATGCCTGGCTATAGCAGGTCCCTCAGTTTAGGGAAGGACAAAGAAAGGTCAGGCAGGGACGGGTGTCAGTCTTTGGCCGTATGCTAACTCAGGCATCCTGTGAAAACAGAAGTTAGAGTAACTGAGGAAGCAGACCAGCAGCTCCAGACTGCTGGTGAGACCAAATGTGGTCAGCTGTTGTCATTCCTGGTCTGCTCCTACTGGAAGGCTGGCCTGATGCCGAGTCCTGAGCGCAGCCTAGAGCTGGACTCCTGGCCTTGGGGCTGGCAAGGAGGGCAAACAGCCTCAGTGTGGCTGTGGGAGGCTGAAACCACTATGTCTGGAAGCGCATAGTGCCCGGGCACAGTAAAGCATCTTGTTTTCACTCCCTCCCATGGGTGCCTCGGGTTGCGGGCAGGAGTCTCTCCAGGCTGACCCTTGCTTCCTGGGCAGCAGTGGGTGGGAATCACAGAGCTATTTACTGCCCATGTGTACATGGAGCTTGAGAGCTTGGTGTTTTCCCATATGCTCCGTGCACATGCTGTATGGATTTAAAACCCCTTGGGGACTGGCATGCATTTGGAGGCTGCTGCTTGCCAAAAAACCTCTCTCCCCTTTAAATTCAAAGTTACGTAAGGAACCTCATGAAGTGGAAAATCCTGTGGCTGGAGCAGGCTGTCTCTCCATTGCCCAGATGGATTTTGCTGATGCTGTGTGACTGTGTGCAGCAATTGCCTGGCGTGGGACCTCTGGGAGACCCACGCGCCCTCAGGACAGATACCTGTGACCAGGAGCTGGCACTGTGCTCAGCAGGTCAGGGTGATGCAGTGAGGTTGCTCAATGGAGGGGGACGAGTGCTTCGGAGCTGGTCCTCGTCCCACTCCTGGCTTTCAAAGGGGGCATCCCTCTGGCACTGCCTCACTGGAGGTCCCAGCTGTGACAGCCCCAAGGGCAGAGAGGGGCTGATGCAACCCTGCCTCTGCCTCTCCCTGGGCAGAGCTTGCAAAACCCTCTCCCAGACCCATGGGTGAGCACTGAACCATGGAGGCAGCTGGCTGAGCCAGGTTCCTTGTCTGGGGCAAGGCAACATGGAAAAAATGTGGGGATTTCCCCAAGACGTTCCTGTGGGAGGAGGAACAGGGCCGGCAGGTGTGTAGCATGTTAGCTGGAGGCTCGACTATGTGAAGTGAGGCTCTCTCAGGAGCCCTGACCTGTTTGTCTTGGCACGGCCTTGGCTGGGAAATGTTTTGTCTCTGGGGAAAGGCTGGGACACAAGATTCAGCCTCTTCTGCTTTACTGCCAAGCGATTTTCTTTTTGAAGTTAGCGCCAAGGCGAGGATGGAGAGGGGTGTGTGTTCTACTGGAGAGTTCCTGCTGGCATCCCACGTGTGTGAGATGGCAGCAGCAGGGATGGATGGGCAGCAGGGATGTAGTGCTGGCTCCTGCTGGGTTTGTAAGTGCTGCTCTGTAGGATGCAGAGAACCAATAGCCTTGGTCTTGGTTTGCAAAGCTTGTTCAGAGGCAGAGAGGGGCTGCATACATTGGATGTGTCCCAAAAACCTTACATCAGTGCATAGGGAATTCTAGGGAAGCATCAGCCCATCCCTTCCCTTGGCTGGTGAGGTGGGATTGCTGGTACGGGAGGGGTGACGAATGGGGCTGCAGAAGCTGCCATAGCCCATGAGGTGGGGAGATGTCTAGTGGCCATCTGGGAGTTCTCACATGTTGAGGCATTGGCAAAAAACTCATCTCTCCTCTGTTTTCTTCTAACAGCCACTGCAGATTGACGACAATTTCTGTGGCCAGGATTTTAACCAGCCGCTGGGTGGGACTGTCACCATCGAGGGAACCCCACTCTTTGTGGATAAGGAGGATGGGATGACCTCGGTGGCTGCCTATGACTACAGAGGACAAACTGTCGTCTTTGCAGGCACACGGAGTGGGAAGATCAAAAAGGTAGGAAATCCTTTGGTGGTACTAATGAGAGGGGTGTCTGCTTGCCCTCCTGGCCCTTTGGGGCTACAGGCAGAGCTATGCTGCTGTCATAGTGTGATTTCCTGTAGTGAGGGTAACGTGCAAAGTGCTGTTGAGGGGCAATTTCCCATTGCTGTTTTCTGCCAACCAAATTTACAAACCCTCTGTCATTTGTAAGGGTTATAACCCAGGGAAGTTGAGTCCTGGTTGCTGGTGGATCAGTGTTGTCTCTCAGGACAAGTGGATTTGCTCTCTAGCTGCCATGGGGTGGGCTCTGAGCGGGTCTCTGGTTCTGCCATTGACCTGGGCAAGGTGGGTGGAGGTGGGTGCTGATGGCTCCAGCCTGGCACGTGGGAGACTTTGCTTCCCATACCCTGTCACAGCACAAAAGGCTGCTTGTTGGTGGCAATTAGCAAATAGCTCCGTGCGTGCCTTTGCCTGCCTGCATCTCCACAGGGCACGGATTTCCTGTTATCATAACATCGTGCCTGTAATTATAGCTGTACATGCCCTGTATAAACACAGCTTGCATTAACTGCATCCTCAACCAGGGAAAGGCAGTGCGAAGGTCCTGGTATGATCTGTGCCAAGGGCAGGAGGATCAGGGCTTGGCTGGGGAGTCCAGCCCATCGCTTTGTGGCTCATGAGGTGCTCCAGCACACTGTCCTGGGTACAGCACCCTGCGTTTTTGCAGGTTGAGCTGGTCAGGGTGCCCCAGAAGAGACAGAGTGGCTTCCCTGGAAGGAGTCAGGGACAGAGTGCCATTCTGGGGGTAGTCCCTGTGTCTTTCCCCTGGGTCCCCAATCTGCCTGCAACCCTGCATGCTAGCAGTGTGTTTAGGGGTAGGGGAGACATGGACATTGAGGTGGGGGGCTAAATGCTGGTGATCCTCCCAGCCCCACGTCCTGTGCTTGGCTTTCCACAGCCCTCGCGAGGGGCACGGCGGCGCCAGGGCTGAGCAGGGCTGTGGGGAGCTGACGAGGCAGCTTGTCCTCCCTTCCGGATCGATGAGGGATCCAGAGGGACCGGTGTTGCGTTGCTGGCGGCTTCTCCTGCTGCTGGGCTCCAGATGGAAGTTTTTAAATGGGGAGGGGAAGGATGGAGCATGTGGGAGGAGGGTTCGCAAAGCCATGGGGACAATGTTACACCCCTAGTAACAGCAAAGTGCTGTTTCAGCAGCTACCTGATCCTGCGGCCCAGTGGGAGGGGAGGGTTCCCCCTCGCCTGGGGAGCACAAAAGGGGGCTGCTGTCCTGTCCCTGAGTGGTGCTGATGTGTCCCCAACCAGGGGATGGGACACTCGGCAGGGGTACAGCAGTGTGACCAAGGTCATCCAGACAGAGCACACATCCCTCAGCAATGGTTGCATTCTTTCTGCTTTTAAGCTGCCAGCATTTGCACTCGTCCCCTTGGCAAGCATCTGCTCTAGGCTTGGTGCAGCCCCGTGGCTTCTTTGCCCTCCTGCTGGGCCCTTTGCCCTTGCTGCCCCCTGGCACCCATCCTCCTTCAGGGAAGGAGGCCTGTGCCGACAGCTGGGTGCTCCCCCTGTTCCCAGGAGCCCAGTAATGGAAGCTGCTCTGCTCAGAGGGCACCGATCTCGCCATCTGGGCCGGGGTAAGGTCAGGGCAGAGTCACTGCTGCGTCTGAATTTTCCTTGGATGGCAGCTTCCATGCCCAGCATTTGTCCAGGCTGTTGTGTGCAGACAGAGCCTCTCTTTGTTCCCCCACCACCCCAAAAAAGCCACACAAGCCTCTGGCTTGCCCTGCAGCTAACAGTTGCTGCCATGAGGCCAGGGTGCTGGGCAGCACCTGCTGCCGCCGCAGCTGCAAGGAGACTCTGATTTGGGAGAGGGAGTCATACGGTATTGCAAGCAGTATCAGAGGAAAGGTGAATTTACCAAACTGGCTGGAAGGAGGGGAAGCACTAGGGGTGGATGAAGGTAAAGGACCTCTGGGATGCTGAGTGGGTGACAGCAGTGAAGCCTCTGGCAGCCTGGTCTCGGCTTGTCCCTCCTGGGTTACCAGGCAGGCAGTTCTCTTTAGCTGGCTCTGAGTTATGTGGAGAGACCAGGCTTGGAAAGCCCTTGGCCCCACGTGCTTGCTGCCCTCTGTGCCAGCAGTCATGGGATTAGGGTGCTTGGGGAATTCCTGCCGCTGCCTGGGTGAGCAATGTGGGGATGACTTCTCACGCTGCTGGCGCTGGCAGGGAGCCAGTTCCTCTGTGCTCCTAAACTGGTGTGTCAGGGACCCGGCCTTGCACCCTGTGGTCTGAGGATGCCGCGGATGGGGAAGTGATGAGGGGACATGAGCTGTGAGTGTGCTGCAGCAGGGGTGGCCAGGGGACAATTGCACAAGTGAAGTGAGGCTTGCTTCCTAATGCTCGGGATTTTGCTGGAAACCACCTGGCTTCGCTTGACAGTCTTTTTATTGGGTGGTTGTAATTTTCCCAGATTGTCTTTCCTATTTTTCGGGTGGTCAGAAAGCTCTGTATGTGATTGTAACGGAATTGCTCAGTCACATGCTGGAAAGGCACGTTTCACACTGCACCCGCAGTTGCCTCTCAACCTTTGTGTGCCAAGAACTCGATTTTGAGTGTGCTTGAAGTGTTGCATGGAGAGAGGAAGGAAGGACGGTGCTGGAGGAGGTCTA
Source organism: Piaya cayana (assembly GCA_013389865.1). Classification (NCBI taxonomy): domain Eukaryota; kingdom Metazoa; phylum Chordata; class Aves; order Cuculiformes; family Coccyzidae; genus Piaya; species Piaya cayana. The sequence goes on from WAAB01005330.1 coordinate 93,126, forward strand.
CTGATGATGCAACCCCCTCCCAGTAACTGCGCCATACTGGGCTGGTGGCTCGGAGCTGGGGCAGTGGCCATCCTGGGAGGTGAAATGCAGAGATGGGGCTGCCCTTTTTAGCTTGCCATCTGCTCCTTGTATTGCAAACAAGGCACTGCCTTAGGGCTTTGCTGAGCTCTGGGTGGCCCTTGTGGGCTGACCCAGTTTTGGGTGCTGTCTGGTTATTTTTAGGGGTGTGAGTTAAACTTCATGGAAGAAGCCAATGGCTCCCTGTCCATGGAGGGCCCCTATCTGCTACAGAGCACGATGGGAAACACTGTGTGGATCAGCTCCCGGTGCATCAGGGTGAGGAGAACTGCCTTTGGCCTTGCTGGCTGTGCTGTCCCTATTGCCATGGCCCCACAGGAGATGCCCAGCACTACCTGGGATCCAGGCAGTACAGCACGGTCATGGGGCAGTACAGCCAGTACATTGTGGCCAGGATCACATCAGACTACCCCTTGCAGCCCGCTGAGCTCTCATTTTTTGGAGGATTATCTGGCTACCCAGCCGCTATTGTAATCCCTGCAGCTCCCTGCCTCGTCCTGGAACTGGCTGGCCTCGGGTGTGAATGCATCAGGACGTGTCTCCGTGGGGAATCTACTGCCCCCCAGGGCTCTCACTTGCTGCAGCTTGTTTATTCTCTCCCACGGAAAGCACAGCTGAATTGGCCCCATGTCTGACTTCTTTGGCTTATCCACTTCAATAATAATAATAATAAATAATGTCTTCATGCTAAGTGGATCATTCCTATCCCTATACAGAGGGATGCTCCTCTTTTGTCCTGGGAGGTGTTGAGGGGCTCTCCTGCAGCCCTTGTTCTGCCAAGGGCAGAGAGATGGGGGATGATTTGCAGGTCGAGGTTTGGCAGCCCGTGGAGGCACCCCCTTTGTGTAGGGTTGTCATAAACATTTTGAGAAGGATGCTTTGGAGTGTTCACAATCCTTGGTGTGTGTTTGGGCAATATGAGCCTAAAATATGTGTTGTGGGGAGGGGGAGCTGCTGGCTGGGGTCTTTTTGGGAATTTCCGTGTTGCCTGCTGTCTTTCTTCTTATCACTGAAGTCTCCATGCGCTGGCGTCTGGGATACAAGGCATGACCCAGTCGTGGTCCACGTGAGCTAGAAGCAGCTATCAGGCTTCCTGCCGGCTCTGCTGGTCCCCATCCCCGCAGGTCTTTTCACATCACCCTCTGCTTATAGTGCTCAGGGTAAGCAGCTCTGCCTTGAAAAGAGACCCTTTGTGTCTTGGCACATGAAATCCGGCTCCTGGAGCACCCAGGAGGGTTCAGCTCCCCTCGTGACCCTACTGCTGGCTCTCCTATTTATGACCTACACCTCAGCAGGGTTTTGGGGGAGGCAAATCTGGGACACGAAGCCTGCCCTGGTCCCAGCAATGTCAGCCACTGACCCTTGAGGACTCTCCAAGCACTGGCCGCATCGAAGCCCCTGAAAATCTTCCCCTGCCCATGTTGCTGCCTCTCCCCAGCTGGCCACCCCGCACAAGGGCCTTTTGTTCCTCCTGCCTCTGGCCTCTCCTCTATCCCTATCCCATCCCCTGGGGACCCCTCGTCCCTGCCCCATGTGCGTGCAGCCCCCGTGGGAGCTTGTGCTTAGCCCTGGGAGGGAGATCTGCTCCTTGGAGCAGGCATCCGCGCCTCTCCCCAGTCAACAGCAATAATTTTATTGGCATGACAAGGTAGCCGACGGTTGCCAAAGTGAATCCATCAAATACCTCTCGGCGGCTCCCCGCCCCCTCGAGAGCTCTCACCGGAGTCGTTAAGCTGTTTTAATCAAGGTGGAGGCTGGAGAGCTGGCGTGTTAAGTGGATGGGGTGGATGGGAGGGGGTGATGGAGCCTTCCCTGCTCCTCACACTCATGGCGGGGAGCGCTCGGCATCGCCCCATTCCTGCTCAGCAGGAAGGGGCCCTGCTCGCCGACGTCGGGCTTTGTTGAGCCGCCCAGCTCGGAACAGGATGTCTCATTGTTGGAGGAAACAATTAGAAATTCATCGTGAACCGTTGGCCTCGGCTGGGATGGCGGGTCTGGGGCTACAGGCAGCTGCTAGCTCCATCCTCGAGTGGCTCCTGGAGGGGGACGCCGCTGGGATTCAGGCTCCTGCTTCATGCAGGATGGATGGGACTGAGCATTTTCTATGCCTCTGGCTCTCCAAGGGATGCTCCAGCGTGTTCAGAGAGGAGGTGTTGGGGGGCTCCCTCCCTCCCGTGCCCCCAAGCTTTTTGACTCAGAAGCCATAACTCTTTTTTTAATTTTTTTCTCCCCATCTGTTCTGTGCTTTGCACAAAGCCAGCAGGTGAGTGAGGGCTGGGAGCCTGGCTCCTGGCCAGCCGGGAAGGCAGCAGCAACCGCCAACCCTGCTCCAACCTTCCCTGCCGAAAACGCTGACGGTGCACGTCTCGCCTCTCCCTGGCTCCGGTGCCGGGCGCCCGCAGGCAGCGTGCCGCCTAACCCCAATCCATCAGCCCACTCCGGCTGCCACGGAGCCGCCGCTGGGTACGGCAGCATTGCCGCTGGGCTTTGCCAGTGTCAGGGCAAGGTGACTTTTTGGGAGCGGCACGTTCCAGCAGCTGGAGGAGGCAGATCTTGAAGACCCTGCATCTTCAAAAGGGATGCTGGGTGCAGACCTGTAATTGCCTCAAAAAAGGGGGTTTTGAGGGCAAAGCACCTCTGAGCTGACTTGGTGCTGCTCCGTGGGGCGAGCTCAGGAGCTGGCAAGTCTGTGCCAGCCAAATGCAGCAGCATTGCCTTTTCAGCCAGTCCCTGCAGACCCTGGAAATAGTGTGGAAGTAGGGCTGGGAGTTGAAAAAGCAAGATCCTTTGGATGTGTGCCTGCATACCACCGATTCTACCCCCATTGTTGACACAAGGCTGTCAAGCAGTGGTGGCCGTGGCTCAGCATTGCTGGGGGAGGAGGCTGGAAGTCTGACGAGCGATGCTGAGAGGTCAGGGGCTGCCAAAGCACTGAGGCCGTCTCTGGTGCTTCCAGTCCCATCTGTGTTTTCCCCAGACTAGACCTGGAGACTGGAGCAGGGTGGGAAGGGGCCGGCATGGCACAGGAACTGGGGCTCAGGCGTGCAGTGTCAGCAATGAGTACTGGGGTTTCCCTCCTGGCTGTTGCGGTTTGGTTAGCGAAGTGTGAAGCTGCTGAGCATTTTTTTCTGCATCTCTCTGCCCTCAAATGAGGGGCTGTGGCCCCTGCCTTCGACTTGCGTTCTGCTGGGGAGAACAGGAGCGTGACTCTTGCCTTGGACCTCATCTCTTTCAGGACCTCTGTGGTGGCCCCATGGGGACTGGGCAGGGTGAGAAGCCACCTCATTGAGATGGAAATGAGCTGGGAGGCTGCAGCTCTGTTGGGTTCCTCCCGTTGGAGCCATTGTGCCTGTTCACGGGCTTGAACACTGACTAATTTTGGCTTTTTCGGTGGGAAAATAGCCATGGCCTCCCACCAAAGGCTGCCCAGAAGAGGGAGGTCAGGGGAGCCTCATGGATCATTGGTTTTGGGAGGCAGAGGCTGCAGTACGCCTGGCTGGGAAGGGGCAGTGCTGGTGCCCTGCCTGCCTTCGTGCAGCCCCATTAGCCCAGATTAATGGTGCCTGAGGAATTTACCCTGAGCCTTTGGCCTGCTGGAGGAGAGAGATGCCATCAGAGGCTGAGTTGGTTTTTATGTTGTCTGTGTGTCTTCGCGTGTCCTAGAACCACCTTAGGCAGAGATGTGACAGTGGGGAAGGTCAGCCCTCCCCAGTTCCCGTGGGCTGACCGCTTCAGTCTCCTGCTCCAGACCAGAATGAAAATCTATCATAAATGAAGAGTGAAGGTGGAGCTGTGATATAGCACTTGGGGATACAGGATGCGGACTCCAGCTGCCTCTTGGTGGCCGCTCGAGCCTGTCATCCGTCTGTGGGGCTTTGATATATGCAGGGATCAGGTCCAGGCAGGGACAGTACTCAGCCCCAGACCGCTCAAAAGAGCTGTTGTTTGGCCTCTATTATCCCCTGCCCTTGTTAATCATCAGTGTTCTAAAATGGAACAGGAGAATGGATGCTAATGGCAGGCTGGTACTGACTGGGGGAGGCAGGTGCCCCGTAGGATTTGCATTGTGAGGTGAAATACAGAGGTGTAGGAGTTGGGGTGGGCGCTGGGTGGTGGTATGGGTACAGACCTCTGGACCTGTGCCCCTGGTTCTCCTGGGAGCTGACCTTGTTGGGTGGTGAGGTGTGGGACAGGAGTTAACTCCATCTTGTTGAGTACCTGAGAAGTACTTGGAGTGGGACTGGAGTGCTCAGCCTGTGTCTTGCCTTGCCTGACTGATACAGAGCAAATCAACACAGGGATCAAGGCTGTGCTGGTAATCCTGCCATGCCTTGAGGTTGAACAAACACCTGGGAGCTCTGCTCATCAAAGGGCAGCAGAGCTGGAGCTGTGGTACTGGGCTCTAGATGTGCTGCCTGGTTAAGGAAAGGGGTCTAAGCAGCCTTGGAGGTGTGTGTGTGCTAATCCTAGCTTAGTCCACCACAATAAGGATAACGCTTAGCGTGTTGCACGATGGTGCTTCATGATGAAATGAGTTTGATGGGTTCTCACTTTAATCCCTTGAATGGATGCGGTTGCATGGCTGAAGGTGAATTGGAGTAGGCTGGTGGGCAGAACCGGGGCAGTGTAGCTGGGCAGAGGGGCAGGAGGAGCAGTCCATGGGATGGGCTGCAGGTATCACGTCCATTTTTATTCCCTTTTTACCCAGAATGGAAGCATTTCCATGTCTTTCTTTTTTCCTCTGTTTTGCCTTTCTCTTTTGTCTGATCTACCGCAGCCAGTGCACACCAGCCCTATGTTCATTCTCTCCTGCCCTTTGGTGGGTCCTTGAGGTTCCTGTATCTTACCTTGGAGGAACCGTGTTGAAGGGCTTTGTGCTGAATAAATCAACCCGCATCCCTCCAGCTGCTTCTAAGCTGGGATATTTCCCCATAACCTCCAGACTCCCTTTCATTAGCACTGCAATTGGATTGAGACTGGAGCTGGAGAGTGGGGCTGCAGGGCAATGCAGTAAGGGACGTGATGGACAGGGAAGGTGCCATCATTTGGGGTTTGATGCTGGTTTTCAGGACCCCTGGGCACTTTCCTTGGGTGGCCCGTGCTGTACTAGAGCCGATCCTGGCACCGCCCTGCTCTTTGTGCTTCCATGGACCAGCTACCAGCACGAAACCTCCCTGTAGCAGCAAGAGCAATTGTCTACATGGGAAGCAGTAGTGGGAAAGTTTTATTTAATGGATGCTTAGTTTTTTTAATGCTATTTAGCAGCTGGAGAGAAGGAAGAGAGCCAGTGTCGTGTGACAAGCCAGCTCTTTGCAGACTGAGAATGGGCTGAGGTGGTGGGGAGCGTCCTTATGGTCTGACAGAGAAAGGCAGGATAATCATAGAATCGTTTAGGTTGGAAAAGACCTTTAAATTTGCCACGCTTTGTGCTCTTGAGGGCAGCATCTGTCAGTTGCTCTATGCTGGTATGGCTGGGATACTCATTGCAAGGATACAGGGGGTGTAAGGAGGGATTGTACTGGTAGAGCTGGTACTGGGGGAAGCATCTCCCTCCCTCCGTAATCCTCATATGGGCTAAGGAAACGATGCCGGGCTGAAAAAAGCCAGTGTGGTTTTTATTAGCTACAACCCTAATGATGTATTTTGGATTGCTCTCCTGCGTGGATAAAAATTACCAGACCTTGAACAAAGGGAAAAAAAAGGTCTCTCTGACCTTGGAGCTGTTCGTTCACTCATCTTCATTTCATTCCCCTTGGCTGGGGATGCGGGTCAGTTTTGGGTGCTATTTATAGTCCGCTTCGCTTGACAGTTTTCTTTACGAAGCGAAAGGTTGTCACCTTTGTTTCTGATACTGCAGAGAGGAGATGCTCAAGGGAAAAGAAGAATAAATGAGAATTTTTTCAGAGTGTTCCTGTATGCGGCAAAGCTTTGTAATCTGGAAAGATCAAAAAGCTCCAGAGTACTGTGCTCACGTGTCATGTGGACATAGCCAGGGCCTGTGCTGCCTGGAGGGGTAAAGGAGGATGCCTCTGCCATGCTGGCTAGTGGCTGCCAGGACTGGTCAGAGCGTTTATCCACTCCAAAATGGTGATGCATTCCCTTCCTGAGGAGCTTGGCTCACTTCTTCACACCTGGCAGAGTTGGCTTTTGTTGAAACAGCATGTTAGCTTAATTTTTCCCTTTTCCCTCCCCCGTGAAGGAAACCGTGGCTGTGTTTCCCACCTTCACTGCAGCTGTCTGCCCGCAGGAGCTCTGCTACTGAAGTGGCATCACCCGCCTGTGCCCATATCCCCTCCTCTGGCCCCATCCCTAGCTGACAGAGTCGTTGAAACAACAAATGTTGCTGTAATTTAATTTTCAGGCAAACAATAGTCCGGGGACAATGTTAAATTCATGAAACTGGCTTAATGTGATGAAATTTAATGAAGCAATTTGTGCGTTAGCGTGGCTGTGTGCAGCTCCAGGGTAGCGGGGATGCCACTTCATCCCACCGGGCGGTCCCTCTTTGGGGACCACCTGGGAAAGGTTCGTGCCCCAGGGGAAGAGAGGAGGTTTGTCCTCTTCCACGGGCTGGATGTGCTCTTGAGGTGCAGCTTTCCAGTTCCTTTATGCTGCCGAGGTGCTACTGAGAGCCCGTGGGTCCAAGCACTGAGGTTTGGCTGTGAGGTTAATCAGAGCGTTTTGAGGCAGGAAGGGGCTTTCTCTCTGCAGGCTCGGCCTTTCCCTATCCTTTCCCCCCTTTGCCTGGATCTCTGGGAAGGTCACTTCACTTCCCAGCCCCCTTAGTGGTGGTGGGGTCCCTGCTGGTGGGTCCTTTTGCTGAGGGCAGAGCCAGGGAATCGTCCCCCAGGGCTGTGGGCTTGGCAATGGATGGGTCCAGGCAAAGGCTACTGGCCATCCTGCTGCTGCTCTCTAGCTACTTCTGGAGACCTAGTCTCCCCTGGTCCACCAGCAGTGCTGCTGAGGAGGGTTGGACAGCAGGCTGAGAGGGGAGAGGAGGCATTTCCTTGTCCTGGATGCACATGCTGGAAGGCTTCTCCTTGGGGGTGAGGAAACCCATACAAATAGGCTCTCCTCCTCCAGCCCCTGTTCTGGGGTGCCAGATTGAAACCTCAAATGCCGTAGCACCCATCTCCCATGCATGCAGTGCTGACTTTTCCCAACAGCGACTGCCTCCAGGGTCACGCTGGGTTGCAGTAGCCACGTAACTGCTAACTGAAGCTTTTTCCTTTGTAGTAAGAGTTGGTGAGCGGTGCTGCACTGAGAGAGCGCAGGCTTGTCTTTGGGAGAGATACAGTTCACAAAACAAGCAAGAGGAGACAGTTTGGAGGGCAGGGAGCCCCACTGCTTGCTTCAGGGGTGGACTGGATTTGTGCTACCCTACCAGCATGACTTGGGCACCCTGGCACCGGTAATGCCTAGGCTTCTGCTGTACTCCAGGAGAGCTTTCCCTGCCAGTTCTTTCCCCTTGCTGATTGACAGAGCCCTGTAGATCTTAATTATGTGCCGGCATCCGCAGAACATACCTAGTGCTGCTGTAGCTGGAGGCTTAACACTGGCAGTGCTGCTTGCTGGGTCAGGCGACTGCAGAGGTAAGGGGTTTTCTTGCCTTTTTGGGGACAACTCGGTGTCTTTGTGGGATCAGCAGACCCCTGGAGCTATGTGGGCAGGAGTTGGGGTGGTGGTGGATGAAGGGGTGATGTTAACTGTAAATGTGGATGACTGCTGGGAGCTGTTCACCCATGAAACTTGGGGAGAAGGGAGCTGGAAACACATGGATGCTGCAGAGTGAAGGAGCTCTCTGAAGGAGATGGTACCCGTGCATCTCCAACAGGGCTTTTCTCTCTTGTAGAAGCCTTCCCCAGCCCTTTGTGTCCCCTGCAATCCTCCCAGCAACAACCCCTACCAAAGCCTGAGCTTCACCAACTTGCATCACTGGTGATTCTCTTCCCAACCAGGACTTAAAGCTAAATTTTCACTGAAAAATGCAGTGAAATCCTTCTGAGGTTTGATTTTGGCTCAGCAGGGGTGCGCACAGGCAAGTTTGAGGTCTGTAGAGCAGCCTGCAGGCTTGGAAGCTGTGAAGGCAGCAGGTCTGCTGTTTCGGAGGCTCGGTCAGCACCTGACTGTTCCCTGGCTCCCTGGACTTTTTGCTTTCCATTGACGGCAGTCAAAAATTAACCAACAGCTATTGAACTACTGAAAAAATTCAAAGAGGAAAAATGTGATGCAGTTTTGATTTGTGTGTGTCTATATATATGTATTTATTTTTCTTTAAAAGCTTCCAAAAATAACTCCGTATCTTGGCCAGGGTGACTGCGTCTGTAATTAGCAATGGAAAGTGGGTGTCTTAGCAAGGCTAGTACGTATGCAGCCACGCAGAAAGGCTCAGCATCCTCAGTGAGAAGGTGGGGGTGTGAGACCTCAGGGGTGGTGGACGTGGCTGGAGGGGTGGGGGCTGCATGCACTGGGCCCCTGTGGTGCACCCTGTACTAGCAGCTTTCACAGCAGAGGGAGGGGAGCAGCCTCTGGAGGACTGGATGGAGATGCTGGATGGGCTTGGGCTCACCAGTGCCCTGTTTCATTTGTGTGTGTGTGATGCACATGATTTCTTTTTGTTAGAAAGGAGCAAAATCATTTTAAAAGACCCCAAAACCTGCACCTCGCCTGCATGGCCCATGCCAGCTAATTCCCATCCCACGTGAGGGCTGGGAACTTCCCAAATTGAATTCTCTGTTTATTTCCCCAGGGTTTCTTTGTGTTACTCTCCCTCTCTTTCTGGTATGTTTATGAGCCTCGAGGGATCTGTTTTTACGCTCAACATTTAAAATTAAAGATGTGTTTCTCTTCTAGCAGGTGAGATAAACACTCCCGGTCTCAACTGGGGGTTTCCTTCCTCCCTCACCCTGAATCAGCTGGTGGGAAAGGGTGAGACTACAGCCGGGGCAAATAACCTGGGAATAGGATGCCTGGGCTTTCTTCCCAGTGGAGGCGAGTCTGCTTCGATGCGGTGGGGAAACAGGATGGCCAAGCTCTCTGTTGTGTGAGCTTTGGCATCTGTCTCCAGTGGCTTCTTGTTTTAAAAGAGGGCAAAAATTGCTACCTTCAGCATGGGGAGGCAGGAGGCAATACAGGGAGAATATGTGCTTTCTTTACTTTCCTGTGGTTCGTATTGGTGACTAAGGGCACACCGCATGACGATGTGGTACCACAACTCGTTGCCTCCTCCCCAGGAGGACTCATTAAATTGCAGTAACTCAGTTGTGTGGCAGCGTCAGCATTTCTAACCTGAGGCTGTGGAGACTGGCAGAGCCTTGAGTGGCACCTACTGCCCATGGTCCCCATGAGGTGTGCTTCTCAGGTTGCTTCTGCACCCTGTTCCCTCTTCAGCCACCGATTTCAGAGCTGGAGAGCAACAGTATCACACCAGCTATTAGGAGAGGTGTGGAGCTGTGGAGGGACATCCTCTGTGCCCCTTCGTGGGGTCCAGCATCACAGCTTGCCTTCCCCTTTGCAACTTTGTCCTTTTGGGCAGCATCTGGGGAAGCCTTTCCACCTGCTGCCTGCTTGCCCAGGCTGCTGAAACAAGACCTGGGCCAAATTTTAGAAATGAAAGCAATTAAAGAGCATACAAACGGCTCCAGTCGTCTCTGACACAGTATCTGCCCAGGTGGCTGTTGGTGCCTCCCTCCTGAGACAGGAGCATCTCTGCTCAGCTTCATTTCTCCCCACTCGATGTGCTGCCGTGCTTATGTGAGCATCTTCACCACCGTGCTGTGAAAGCCTTGGCTATAAAGCCAGCCCAAATCCCTGAAAACACGATTTTTCTGCTGAGACTTGGCCCAGCGTGCTTTTCTGAGTCAGCGCCGGAGGTGGTACTGCATACCTCTGGAGTGAGGGTTTTTTTGCAAGCATCTAGTGAGCTCCAAGTCTTACCCTCAGTGTCGCTGCTGCGGCTGGCAGCTCTTGCCAGCCGAGGCTGTTGAACTAAAACTGTTGTTTCTGACCCCCTTAACCTCCCTAATTCTGTTTATGTCATGAGCAGGGAGAAACGGAGAGTATGAGAGAGTTTTTTTTTTTTTTAAATAGCTTGTGAGTTTCTGGTGATGTTTTTCATCAGGAAAATGATAGTCGTGTAGAAGCAATTAATTGGAGGAAAAGTTTATGGTAATAAATGTCAAGAATGTGTCAAGGATGGTTTGGATGAAATAAATTTTTTTTAAAGCCTCCCAGCAAAAACAAAATCCTTGCCCTATTTTGAACCTTGCCAAGGAGAAACAACTTCAAAACTTCAGTTTTCTTGGTTTTTGTGTGTGTGTGTAATGTTTAAGTGCTTTCCCCCCTCCCCAGCCTGTGTTCGTTAAACAAAAGCATGTGTTTCCCTGGCAGCAGCTCCCCAGAGGCAGCTCTGTCGGAGTAGAGGGGAGTGGAGGAGCAGGGGCTGCGGAGGTGATGGCTGCACAAGTCTGGGCAAGTGCTGCTTTTCAGGCAGAAGCTGAAATCCTCCCTTTTCCGGGGCAGGATGACTGTGGTCAGTTTGCAACTCCTGCCTGTGCTGTTTTTTTCTCCTCCACGCCATGTGTGGATGGCGATGCCCGCAGTAAAGGAGGAGCAAACTACAGGCATGCGTGGAATACTTTGATATTCTGGGGCAGAAGGTGATAAAAGAAAGAATTAATGCTTCAGAACAATGTTAATGCCTTGGCTGCTTCTCCTTGTGCAGCAGTCGTCTGCAGCTCGTGGGCTGTTGGTAGCCCTGCTGTGCTTCTTGCTCCCTAGAGCAAGTGAGGACTTGGGAAGTTTGGCATGAAAAAAAAAAGGACATTTTATGGGGTAGTTGATGTCCTAAAGTCATTATCTGTCGCTATGCATGACCTGAAACACCCCTGGGATGCTGTGGCTGTGTGAATCTACCTCGAAGCTCTCCTTGCCCCAGCGCAGCCCAGCCCTGCTGCGTGCTGCCTTCCAGCCACGGCCGTACCTTCAGCCCCAGCTGTGGGGCTCAGCACTGGTGTGTTTTTCATAAAGGCTCTTAATCACATACAGGATGTTTCTGTTTGCTCAAGCAATGAAATCACACAAACAACCCACCCCCAGTTTGGCTTTCGCAGAGCATCAGCTGCTCGACCCAAGTCCTAGGCAGAGGCGAAGCAATCCTTCTCTCTGCTCTTCCGGCTCTCGACCCGGCTGCACGGCAAGAACATGCCTTTCATGTTGCGGACATGCCCTGGAAAGCCGCCCGGCACTGGGGATGGGATTAGATTAGGGCTGGGAGCCGGGGCTGACTCATCGCTGGGTCTTGCGCTTGGCTGAGGTGGTGGTGGCAGCATCTCGCGGGAGCTTGCGGGGAGGCTCAGAGACCTCGAGAGAGGACCAGGCGGGTTCAGCCTTGCGTTTTGGGGGCTGGGTTGCATGCAGGCTGTGTGCGAGCAGTGATACCAGCTCAGAATCTCTCCTAAGAAGGGCACGTTGTTTTTTTTGGGTGGGTTGCAGGCGCTGTCCCATTCTTAGGCATGAGATTTGTGTGGTTTTATATTAAATTACCTCAAGCACCCAGCCCCAGGTGGGCACATCACTGACCTGCCACTGCATCTTTTGCTTCAGGCTTCGTCCTCCAGGGTAGTAAATGGAAGAAGAGCAGGAATGTGTCGGGATGGATTGAAATAAAAAAAAAACCCTGACTTTTCTTGCCCCTGGTGCAAACATTAGTCCCATTGCTGCTGTTTCCATGGCAAAGCAGTGGGCCCATAACCCAGCCCGCCCTGTGCTCCTCACTGCTTGGAGGAGCAAAAATCCTCAGAGACGATGAGAATAATTTAACAAGCCATTAACGAGAGTGGAGGAAAACACTAGAGGAGCTGGAGCAGGGTCGGGATGGGGGCGCGGGGAGGCAGGACTGGTTTTTGGCAGGGAGCAGGTCACGTTGGCAGCCTGCTCGCCTCGCCTTAGATGTGTTATGAAGTTTTGGAGGTTGCTTGAAAAGTGTCTGGGGAGCGATGGCGAGCCAAGCGGGCCACGGGCCAGCTCGCAGCTAAACATGTTGTTGTGTAAAATTGCAGTCAATTAATTTAAGACCTGCCAATTTCAACTGCAGAGCACTAGGAGGTTCTGTCAAGTTTTCAATGGGATAAAAAGGAGGAAGGGAGGGATTAGTTTTCGGCATTTGGAAGGGCAAATAGTGATACTCTGCCTGATTCTGCAAAGCACCTCCTCCTCCCTCTGCTCCTTTTGGTTGCAGTAAACTAGCTGCTGCTGATGTTAAAAATCCTTTTGGCATGTGCTGTTGGGGCTGAGATGACTTAAGGAAGGCAGCCAGGGCCTGGCAAAGCGCTGATGGCCATTTCATAGCCTGGGGAGGCACTGGTTGCCAGGGCAGGACCCAGTCCCTTTTGGTTTTACAGTACTTCACTTCAGCCCAGTGGGGAGCATCCCCTTCCTGGCATCCCGAGGTGATCTTCCCCATACTTATCTGATCTTGCAAGACTGGCCTGATCCTAGGCATGTTGGGCTGCATGCTGGTTATTAGAAATAGTTGGGGAGCTAGAAAAAGCACAGGACAAGCCCCACATCCCCTGTGTGCAGCCCTGGAGGTCAGAGCGATCATTCATGATGGGGCATATAGGCTGGTGGGCAGAGTGGGTGAACCCCCAAACACTGAACCTCCCTATTCCGTGGTAGCAGCTGCATCGTGCTGCTCTGCACAGAGCCCTGCCAGCTACTCCCTGTGCCTGCTCTTGTTCTCTCTTGCTACAGGACACTGGCCGGTGTTTTGCTGCGTTGGTGGCAACCTTTATTAGAAATGTGTTTCCTGGGTTCTGGTGAACATGTGTTTGTACGTGCATCTGTGAGCTTGCTTTTCCTTTTTGTTGTTTCTCTTTTTTTTTTTTCTTCTTGGTTTGCAGCTTAATGAAACTTCTGAGAAAGTGCAGCTCTGCTTGTGAGTTAAGAGTCATGAGACCAGTGGGGCGAGCCAGCTTTTCCTGCAGCCAGTGGTGGGGCTGAACTCCTTTTTGGGACTGCTTTAGCTTTAGCTTTAGCTGGGGACTTGTGCCTCTCTGGCTGTGCCTCAGCCATCCCCTATCCTTACCCCAGCTTGCTTTTCCACCTCCAGATCCATGATAGTTTAAACTTGCCCACGTGTATGTGTGTTTCTGCAGTCTCATTGCTAGGCGTTTGCTGTCTCATCTGCCATCACAGATCTGTGTCCCTGGGACACCCTCTACCACCACTGTTGCTTTCTAATTTGCCACCATTCTCTGGTGCAAAACCACCTCTCCTAGAATCCAGCTGCATACCCCACCACATCCCAGTGTTTTGTGCTTTTCTGTATGAAGGCTTTGCTCTGGCTTCAGTGTTTGCATGTGCGCTGGAGCTGCTACATGGCCTCGTGTGGCTGCAGACTCGCTGCTCCTATTGCTGGGAGGAGAAGAAATTTGGAGTTAGGTACTTTGAGAGCTGGGCTTGCCATGTAGGCCCTGCTGTTTTTTGGGCTTCCTTAGAATATATTCAGCATAATTTCCTCCTACTTTGTTGGGAGCTTGTTAATATTTCATCAGGACATGGGGCAACCTGCAAAGCATGCGCTTCAGAGGAGGGCAGCTCCTGGCAGCTCTGGGGTTAGCTCTTGGTTTCCCTAGCTTTTGCTGTAACTTGTTCTGTGGTTTGAAAAGTAGGTAGAAAACCACCCAGCAGGCAAGAAAGCCCAGGCAAACCCCATCAGGCTGGCATCGCCTTGCTGAGCCTGGTTGTGGCTCTGGTGTCTGCTCAGCTCTGCTCTTCCTCCTCTGGCATTTGGGGAAAAACTTCACCACAGTTAAGGGAGAAGGGCTGTGTGGATGCCTTCTGAGCCTGCTTGGGTTTGAAATAGCTGGGAAAGATCCAGTGCAGCCCACTGTGTCCTACGCTGCCAACCTGGCGCTTAGGCAGAGCTTGCAGGTGGGCTGAGGTGGGTTTCCACCCCGTCAAGGAGCTTTTTGGGAATGACTTTTGAGAGGTTTTGGGGAATTACTTTTGCTTAATTCTGGACTCCACAAATTGGAGCAGGATTGGCCCTCCAGGAGCGATAACAGAAGAATTACTGCATTGCATGGGCGTCTTTATGTGTTTTTTAAACCGTGCCTCCTAATTATAAATAATGGCTGCGATATGAGATATGATTATGATGGATGATGATTCTGTATTCCGTGTGCATTAGCGGCTTTAACCTTGCCGGGGTAATTATGTCTCATTTCAAATTCTCATACTATTTATTTGAGGTAGGGGACTGGGAATTTAATTTCTACTGCTTTGTCTTTTAGTATTATTATTATTTGAAAAGGATACCTTTGCAAAAATGTTTTTTAATCATTCCCTCCAGTTGGCAGCACTAGTTCGCTAATACTTTTGGGGCCTGTGGGGAGTTGTCTTGGAGATGTTTGTAAAAGTAGGTGTTTTGGAGGTATGTGAAGCTGAGGATTGATGTACAGGAGAGGAACTTCTCCTTTGAGACATCTGTGTGCGTTCCCCTAACTTCAGTCTTCCCAAAGCAGCTCTCTTTGCCCTTTTGGACTGGCTACTGTTGTTGACCCATGTGTGTCTGCCAGCCTGGGCTCGTTCCTTGCATGAGATCTCCAAGGGGTCTAGGCAGGGCTGAGCCATCGTCTTGGCTGCTCCTCTCACCCTCTTTGACGGCACGTTTAATTAAAAACCACATCAACGCAAAGATTGTGCACGTGGTCCTTAATCAGTTTGAAGTCTCTGTGAGAATAAAGTAATTATACTACTCGTTTGGTTACAGTAATTAAAACTTTAATTAACATCATTTCCCACCCCTTGGCCTCCCTCTACAGATATTCAGGCATGTGATGGGTGTCTGCCGGGGTTGCGTCTCGGGATAAAGCTGTTTATCTGGGGGCTGTCTGCCTGTCGCCATCTCCACTCTGCCAGCATCGGGCTAGTGAGGTCAGACTGCAACTTGCTGCTTGTCCATCCCTTGCTGGGCTGCTAGGAGCAGCTCCTTGGCCACAGTGCTGGCAAGTCGTGGTGGATGGTAGCACTACTTTAGGTCCCCTGGCAGTGGTGGGATGATGAGGAGGATGGCAAGTGTTCCTAAGGATCTTCTGAGAGCTTGGTTTTGAATGTGACCTGTGCTCTGATCTGGCCTTAACAAGAGCTGGACTTTCAGACAGCATCCCCACATCCCCAGGAGTTCTTTATTAAGTTCACTGAGCTCTTTGTTTCTCATTACATGGACCTTCAAGAAATGGGGTTACAATAATTTGTGGCCAGGTGCTGTTGTACCTGGAAAGCTCTGTGTGGGTTCCAACCTACCTGCACCCCAGTTTGCCTTCCACATGAGCCCTGTGGTTACTGTCCTGCTTGGCTCTAGCTAAGGGTACTCGGTGCTCATCAACGGTCTGGAGAAGGGATTATTGTCTGGAGAAGCAGGGTGAGGAGTTCCACATCAGTGCCAAAGGAAATCCATGCTGTGTAAAACCTGAGCTCTTAAATATCTTGAGCAGCATTCTTAGGAAAAGTAATCTCTATAGTTAAATCTTCTCAATCTCTCCTTCGAAATTGCTCCTATACACAGATTGAAGAGACTAATTTTCATCCTGTATTTGAAGGGAGACCCCACTGCAGAGAAGTGGTTTTCATAACTTCACATTCTGTGTGGTGGAGAGCCACAGCCCCATAGCTTTCCCCTGGCTTTATGGGGCCACTGAGAAGGGACGATGTAGGCAGAGATGTGACTCTCGAAGCACCCTTTGGGTTTGAAATGTGATAGGAGGGCCAGAGGTTTAGGGTGTGGGAATGAAGCTTTAAAATGCAAACAAAAAGTAAGAGCAGGAAATTTAGCAAACACTTGAAGTGCTCATGCTGGAGTGAGTGAGGAGGTCTGGGTGTATTTGAAGCAAAATATTTGCAGGCTGTCTCCGTTGCACTGAGTCCAAAGCAAGGCTTAGCCGATTGTTATCACCGGGAACACCAGGCATGGAATGGCAGAAGATTTCTTCTCTAATCTTGGTGGTGCTTATGTTTGGAGCAGAGACTGTTTGGGGATGAAAGACAGAGCCTGGAGTTTTGATTGTGGTGCATCAATAATGGAGATGTTGACCTAAAAAGAAAAAAAAGTAAATAAAAGTGTGGCTGTAACTTTCTAGCCCCTTCTGATGCTGTGAGTTATGTTCCCACGCAGTACCTCATGCAATGTATGGTTTTGTCATTGAATTTGTAAGAGATTCTGCATGTCCAGTCCTTCTGCCTGTGCTAGATGTTAATATTTAATGTTATCACTGTGTCATGCGATATTTAGACGCTGATTGTTTATTGCTTATCACCTTCTCCTGGGCAGTCTGGTGTGATTTGTCTATGGAGAAAACACACCAGTACTGTCCAGCTCTGTGGTAACAACAGGCCTCATTGGTAGGAAGGCATCAAAGCCGATGTTAAACACGCAAAGCTGAATCCCCCCCGTGCAGTCAGTGTTGTCCTTCTCCCTGGGTGGAGGTGAACGGGCAGTGGATTTAGTTGCTATTCTATCCCCTTTGCTGCAGTGTATTGCTGCAGTGAACCATTGAGCTTCTATGCTGCAGAAATAATGGCTGGTGCATTTACGTGGTTGGAGTTGAATGAACAGGGAGCTGCTGAGATAGGGCTGCAGAAGGCTTTAGAGTCTCCCAGATGGATAAATCTAGACACAAGCCATGGTGCCCTGCACAAGGCAGCTTTGCTGAAATAGGGGCTTGGCTGGTGCTGATCTGCCCATGGGGGTGCTGGAATGGGAGGCGATCTGAGCGTAGGAGGTACCTTGACCCCATCCTGGGGTCCATCCTTCTGGATCCTCCCTTGTGTGGACTTGCCCTGCCGCTTGGCTCCTCTCTTTGCAAGACCGCTGGCCCCTGCCTTGTCCTCAGGCAGCCCCACAGGCTGCTCTGTTGTTTTAGAGACCAGGAAGGAAACAGCTATTTTCCTGGAGCTGAGGGGAGAGGGAGGAAGGATCCAGGTGATCTCCAGCTGTGCTGCAGCTCTGGGAGCCTGTACTTCCTCCTCCCTGCCTTTTGGGATCTGCTGATGCAGATCTGGAAAGTGGAGCATTCCCAGGCAGCAGGGTTTTGAGCCTTTGGGACAAGGCATGTTCCAAGCAGCCAGGAGGATGAAGGTGGTGGGACAAGCCGTCAGCATTTGTGTTTGGGTTATTTTGGTCTGGTTGCATGGTCATAAGTGGGGGCCTTGTTCTACCCTGTTGAGTTAAGCAGCATTGTTAGGAGGAAAATAAATGGTGTTTTGGATTTGCAGAAGAAATCACAGCTTCTAAGCTGTGGAGAGGCTGGGAATGGCAGCTCTGGGTCTCTTCTATTCACCAACCAGCGTGAGGTGCTGTACCTTGTGGGAGGCTGATAGCCAAGGGTCTGGTCTGGTCCCCATGGCAGAGGAGGATACAGTCTCCTTGGAGGAGCCAATGCCTTGGCAGTGAAGGGATGGCTTTTGTTTGGAAAACTGAGTACTGAGTCCTTCAGGCAAGAGCCTTCTTCCCAGGGACTTCTCTGGGATGTTTAAGTATTAACTCGCCCCAGGCTGGTCACATGTAGTGTTAGTCCCACGGGAGCTGGGAGGGTGACACATGGCCATAGCTTCAGTGTGCCCAGGGCCTGCTGGGATGCTTGAGATGCCTACAGTAATTAATAAATGGGGAAAAAATAATCCCATGTTTCTGTGGCGTGCTCTGCCCTTCACTCCTGTCACCTGGGGCTTTTTTCCTACATGGAGGGAAACAGTGGGACACAGTGAGAAGGTCCCCATCCCACTTTACTGTGTGCCTTTTGTGCCCTTACCTTCCATTTTGCAAGGTTAAAATTCCTTTCCCATCCACTAATGAGCACCCCTGCCTCCGCAGATCCATCCTTTCTTCCCATGGCTTCAGAAACAGCAGGACTTGGTTACCTGCCCATGTTCCCCTCTGTCTCGAGGGACATGTGTGTGGTGAGGTGCGGTGCAGGGATTTCACTGTGCCTTTGTATTGGAGGAGCACAGCTGTGTGCAGTCACTGTGGCACTGGAGTGCTAGTTTTGGGATGCTCTATTGCCCCATCCCCAGGAAACTGATGCCCTGGTGGCTGCTGTGCTGCCTCCAGGAATGTCCTGGATCTCTGGACGGTTCTCTTTAGGTGTGAAGCACCTTGGAGGTAAAACCCTTGCATCATATCCAGAGTGCGTGGGATCAGTGGCTGCATTCTCATTCTGTACACAGGTTATTTTACATCACCATTGCTTGACTGAGGGTCAGCAAAGACCGAGGACTGCCACTCTACCGAGGCATGCATCGCACAGAGGGATCCCTGGGGTCCCCCATCCTCTGCATGCTCTTCCTCGTGCCGCTTGACAGCTGCCAGTGCCTCCCACTGTGTCCCTGGCAGCCCCCAGGGCAGAGGCTGCCCATCGATTCGCTTGTTGGGGCCCCCCTTTCTGATTGCCTCAATCCTGAGCGATGCTGCTTGGGAAATAATTGCAATAATAATAGAGATATTTTGCTCCCGAGTGACTGGATGATATGAGCCAGTCACTGAGCCAGGAGAGTTTTGAAGGGCAAAGCTGGGAAATCAATGACTTGAGACCACTAGGGCTGGTGGGGATGAGGATGCGACCTGGGGCTTTGCTGGCGGGAAGAAGCAGGGGAAATGCCTTAACCCATCCTGCACTGTGTGGCTCACAGTGCAGGGGGGGTTGTAAATCCTCCCCTTACTTCATGGCCTCCATGGGTCCCTGCTGCCACCTGGGTTTGACTCTGACAAATGTACTGCACCCGAGCGGTACCCTGGTACTTACTCCCTCTTTATAGCAATTCGGTTTTGGTGCAGAAGGATTGGAATGATTTTTCTGACGGTGTTTTAGTTCTGTCAAAAGTGCTGGTACAGTATGTACTGAAACAGCGTTTCCCTGCCCTGCTGATGGAACCGTGTGAGCAGACCTGGTCAGGGGAGGTTTTGGGGAGGTTTGCAGATGGTGGGTGCGAGCCGTTCAGTGCAGTCGCATCCTGTGCTGTGCAATGTGGGCTGGTGCTGGTCTGGCTGGCACTGCTGAGCTTGGTTGGTGCAGGAGAACACTGCTTGTGTGGGTGGCTGAACAAGAGGAAAAGATGGAAATGAGTTTGAGCAAAAGAAAAAAGCACTTGAGGAGTTTTGGGGAAGGTGGTGCTGTATTTTGGGGTCCTGCTTGGCATGGTTGCCACCCCCTCTCCCATTTCTTCTATGGCAAACCCCGGTGCCTTCACCCAATTCCCACGCCACCTCCCTGGAGAGGTGCAGCAAGTCCGTTTGCCCTCAGACAACACACCGGCAATGATGTGTGCTTCAAAACCGGTTGGATGAACTGGTGTTACATCTAGCAGTGTCTGTGAGTCGCTGGCATTTGTTGCTGCTTATGAGCATTGATTTAGATTAAGTATCTCCTTGTTCATAAATTTATTATAGTGATATAATTAATGTCCTAATATTCTTGGGCTCAGGGCGATGCCCAACCTGGGATGAAAACCTTGCTTGTAGTCATCTTTATAAAGTGAATAGTTTCCCCTGAATGGAATTAGGCAGCTCATCTTACTCACTTCCCTCAGCAGGTTAGTGATGAGGCGGGAGCATCCCAGAGCCTTGCAAGGGACTGTTGAAACCTTTTCCTTGTGGAGGAGTCTGGGAGGACAGTACCACCTCTGCAAGGGCCCCAGCGTGCTGGGTTCGAGCAGCCGGCAGCAGGCAGCTGCTTGCCTGTCTGGGAGGAGGCATGTGTCTGATCTGCGCCCGGCTGGTGCATTCCTGTGCAGGCAGCTGGTGGGACTGGCTGCGGGGAGCTGAGGTAGCTGAGGTGCCGGCTGCCAGCCTGCCTTGCATAGCTGAGATATTTCTGTGGGGCCGTCCTGTCCCCAGCCTTAGTGCAAGCCCCTGGGAGATGAATCCTCAAAACCCAGCCTTTGCTCCTATTGCCAGCTGTCCATACCCTTTCTGCTAGGTATACTGGTCGGTGAACCCAGTTAAAGCATGGCCAGGGCTCTCCTGGTGGCAACTTTCTTGACGCCAGAGCAAAACTGGAGGTGTATCCTCATTCCCTTGGACACCAAAGTTTGGTAACCTGCAATACAGCAGGAGGGAGCAGGAGCCGCTCGCTGCCTCCCGCAGCCCTCTACTCTCCACTCGTGGATGCTGATGCCCACCCCCCTCCAGCAGCACTCCCTCTTCCCTCCCCATCAGCTGTGCCCCAAGAAACAGCTGACACCACAGCCCTGCAGCTGCTCCTAGACCCGTATTTTGCTCGGCAGCCCTAGCATCTTCCTGGTGTGGTGTGGGGGACAGGAGTGTATTTCCCCCACTCCAGAGCAGCTGATCCAGGGACTTAATTTTAAACCCCTCGCCCTCCTTTGGAAACCAGAGAGGGGCATGTAGGCGACAGCTGCTGGTCCCAGGGGAATAGCTGCCAGGGGAAGACACGTGGAGGGGCAGTCAATGTCCCTGTCCCCATGCTGCCTCGAAGTGAGCCCGGACCATTTGCCAGGAGGGGCCATGCAGGCTGGCACCTTGTCCCCCACCATTATCCCCAGGTGGACATGAGATGCTCCCTTTCTGGCTGTAAGATTACAGGTGTGGTGTTGTGTGACTCTACCTAGCAGCTGCCACCCCAGGACAGATGGGCTGCACAGGTCTTTCTTTGCCTCTGACAGTTGGCCCCATGGTTTGGGGACTCAGCTCTGCCAGGACTCACTCCTTGCTTGGTTTTTTTTTTTGTTTTTTTCTGTCCTGCACAGTTTGGATGGATAGTACTAAAATCAAAGCAAAATCCTGGGGGGTGTTAGCACACCCCTGCTCCTGCGGAGGGGCAAAGTGCACCCACCAGCTGTACGAGCCCAGGGCTTTGGTGGTGCCTGAGCATGAACACCAGAGAAGTTGGAAAGGTCCAGTTTCAATCCCTGCCCTCCATGTGTGCCAAAGCTTTTTCTTCCTCCCAGCTCATGAACATGCTGTGGAGCTGCTCACCAGCAAGGGGATGGGGCAGGATGGGACCAGGACAATGGGTGGTGGTGGGACATAGACCTCGATCGAGCATCCTCTTCTTGCAGCACTGTCTCAACCCTCCTACTCAGTCTCTGCCCCTGATGGACATCTCTGGTGCTGGGGGACTTGCCACTTCCCCTAGCAAGTGTTGTGAGGGAAAAGGGGAGGCTTTGAAATGCACTCCTGTAAATAAGCCCTTCTTGCGTGTCGCCCGTCAGTTCTGCGCGAGCCCTGTGGAACTGGAAAGAGTCCCCGTGAAAAGGCTGCAGAGTGTGTTTCAGGCAGATAAGTCCCTGCCTTTGAAGTGTGGCAGGCGGGCAGAAGCGCCCTCCTCTTGTAGCTGCTGCCAGCCGCTGCGAATTAATCACAGCCCTGTACAGATAAGAGTACAAAGCCTGGCTGAGCACTTCTGCCTGGAGGAGGGGTCTGCGGGGGACCGCTTGGGACCCAGGGTGGGAGCTTGAGAGCCTGGGGCTGGGGGGATGGAGGATTGTCATGGGGGAGCCCCCTCTTTCCAGTGATGTGCTTCGGGGAAGTCCCTTGCAGTGAGACCAGGTCTCTTGATGACCCTCCAGATGTGCCTCCAGGCATGAGTTTTCAGTCCAGGAGGGAGCTGGTGGCCCATCCCTGCAACACCGGGCTCTGATCGGACCTCTCTTGGTGCACTTTAAATCTGAAAGGAGCTTTGGCATGCCTGCAGCTGTCTTCCTTCTCTGGCTGTGCTTGCTCCCTCCTTGCCTTGTGTCCCTGGCCTGGGCTGGGCTGTAAAGCCCAGTCCTCTGCTGCTGTGAGAACATTGAGAGGTTTTGCCCTTGAGGGTTTTGTGAGTGGCAGTTAAGTAGTGGTTATGGTAGTCTGGAGGTGCCTTCTCACCTGGACAAGCCTGGAGGGCATCTTGCCCAGAGCTGTCGCTCTTCTGATGTGTTGCCTCTGCCTTCCCAGTGCTTCCACTTCTCTTCCTTGGGGCAGCAGCTCTTCACTGGTAGCTATGGTAGAGTCTTGGTCCTGCTGAAGCTTCTGGATGCTCCAGCATCATGGTGTGTAAAGGAGAGCAAAGCTTTGGGGGGAACATTGGGCTTGAGGCAGTAGCAGGACTGGCTGGTGTGGTTGTCTGGCCATGACCGTGCACTGCTGTGTGCTCCTTAGCAACGTGATGTGCTCTCCTCCTCCAAAACCTGTATGGGATGGCCCTTCTCCAGACAGAACAAGCCCATTCCCAGGGACCCTGGGACTCCTGGGGACGACTTTTCATCTGCCTGGCTGGGGTATGAGTGGTCACTCATTACCCTGAAGTGTCTGGGGACTGAAATGTTGCATGCCATCCTTTCCCTCATTGTGCTTTTGCTGAGGTTTTCCACTGCTGGCTTGCAAAGTGAGGGGCCTCTTGGGAAGATGAGATGCCTTTCCAGCTCCTAACTTTGTGCTGTCTCCACCAGCCTGCTCCCCTTCTGGGGGACCAGCTCTTAAACCCATCTGTCTTCAGACTGAAGTTGTGCTGATTGCTTGCACCATGGAGTGGGCTCCTTGCTTGGGTGGGGAGAGCGTGCACTTAGGTTTCTGCAGAGCAGCCTCTGGGCTTGCTTTGGGATGATTCACCGCAGCAGGGAGCTTGTTCTTTCTTGCTTCTTGTCTCCTCCATTTGCTTAATGAGGCAGCAGCCCAACAAGCGGACCCTCAATTCTGCTTCTCCACCTTGGCTGGGCCCTGAGGTCTACCCACCCACAGGGGCTCCTGCCATTCCTTGCAGGAGTCAGCACTGCGGAGCCGCTGCTCAAAGCCAGTCTGAGGCAGGCAAGAGTGAGGGCAGGAATCCTGAGCGAGAAATTAGTGCGAGTAATTATTAGTATTGGGTAATTATATCAGTTACAGGATGAGGAGAAAGGTTAATAGGTTTATTTATTTATTTATTTATGGTAAATGTCTTTTCCCCTGGGTGGGAAGGCAGGCAGGGTGGGCAGGAAGGAACGTGTTTCCGAGTGGGGCTGCTCTGATTAAACCACATCCTCTCCCCTTTCCCATGGGGCACAGGGAGAGAGGGGAAGCTGTCCCTCCCTGGCGTCTGTAACAGATCAAAAGGGAGGCTCCTTGTGTATCCCATGCGCTGTTCTGCCATGTTATGGTCCAAACAGCTTGTCCCTCTCCTGCCCGCTGGAAAGAGCAGGTTCCCGTCACACTAATCCCATTGGAAGGGCGCTGATGCAGGATTCCAACCTCTGCCTGCACAGCAGCAGGCTCTGTAGGCAGCTGGGTTTTCCTGGTGTGAGACTACGTTGGGGTTTCTGCCAGTGTTCTCCTGGTGCTGGGGAGGAGCAGTAGGATAGGTTTGCCTACAGAAGCTAACTCAAAAACTCCCTCATGCCCTGCCTTTAGGCCAACCAGAAACCAACTTGATTTCCAGGTCTTCCAAATATTGTTTTCCTGGATCGCAAGCCTGCCTATAGAGCATCCTTAGCAGAAGGAGAGGGGCCAGAGAAAAGAATTCCTTTGTGTGCATGTGTAGGTGACCCCATTGCCCTGTGCCCTCTACCAGAGCACATTGATGTGTGGCAGGCTGGATTGCAGCCCTGTTTGACTACTAAGAGTATTTTTAGGTTCTTCCTGGAGCCTCAAATTAACTGGAAGTGCTTCACGTCTGTTGGTTTTTTTAATACATCTCTTTCCCAGCATTGCGCACTGCAATAATGTAATGGGGAAATTACCCCGCTAGTTAAAAATTACTGCCAGTGCGACATCCAGTCATAGATCTATTTTAGAACCAGGGTAAAACTATATCGATTCTTCTGTGCTGCAACTATGGCCCGTAAAAAGGTTGGAAAGGTGTGTTTGTCATATTGTAGAAAAGGTGGGAGACAGTGCCTTGCTGGGAAGGGGAATGCTCCCTATTACCCTTCTCTGGAGAGCTGACTTGGACATGGGAGAAGCTGAGAGCCAGGAAGGGAATGACCTCCAAGAGGATGTGAGTCCTAGGTGTGGTGCTGGATACTGCTGGGCAAGGGATGCACAGGGTGCCCCGTGGCCCTGTACCAGAGGTGTCTGGGGCCTGACCTCTTCTGATGTTTGGAGTAGGAGCAAATGTGGTCCTGAACCTGAAGCAGGAAGAGCTCCATCCATAAAAGGGCTGATAGAGGTTTTGGGACAGACTTGGGCATCTCCATATTCTCCAGCACAGCAGTACCCGGGGTAGGGGTGATGGGGGCCAGAGTCTGCACAGGGATCTGGCAAACCATGCTGAGAAGGCTGGTAAGTACCAGGACCAGTTTGGGTTATGGCAAAGGCTCTCCAGTCCTGCAGCAGGTTGTACAGGGTGGTTTTGTCTGTGCTGCGGGCTCCCAGGAGTTAGCCTGGCCCTGCCAACCCGGTCACCACCTCCCCTGGGGAGAGGGCGGCCTCTTTGCTCACTGCTGTGTAGGACTCCATTGCTCTCTGGTTGCTCAGGGGTCTCTTTCTTAATTAAATACATTTGTTTTGTAAAACTGCCTAAAAATAATCTGAGGCTGGTGCATGCAGGAGGCTGGCGGTGAATCAAAGGCGCCGCTCTAATTAAACGGGCCCCGGTTTGTTTGTGAGCCGCATACATTTCCATGCTAATCAGCTGCACACCGGGATCCTGCTTTCCCGGCCCGTATCCTTCTGATTGGGAACTATGCAAATGCCAGTGGAGATTTATTGCAGGAGGGGGATGAAGTGGCCAGGGTGCCAGGACAACAGCCATGGGGGACACAAGGGCTTGGGCACGGCTGTGTTGGGCTATGGAAGTGGGTCTGATGATCAGGGCAGAGCTGTGGGGTGCATTTGACCCCTTACAGTGCAGGGATCCTGAGTCCTGCGGATGAGGGTACTGGACTGGCTCCCCACGTGTGCTGGCAGCAGCATGGCGCTGATCCCAAGCAACGTTTGCTCTGTCTCGCTGAGCATGTTTCTTCCCTTACTGCTACTGGGCTTTTTGCAGAATGTACTGTAGGTGGTCCCAGTCAATCCTATCCCATGGGACCAGAGTTAGACCTGCAGAGGCATTCCTCCAGGACTGCACCCCTCCTGAGGCTGCCCCTGTTGGGGGATAGCGTGGATCTGGGGACATCACAAGTGATAGCAATAGCAAGATGTGTCTCTGGCTCACGGACATGGCAATCAGGTTATGGCAAGTGGTGCAGCTGGATTTAGCTCCTACTTGGTGGGTGCTTCCAGCCCCGTGGTGCCTCGTGATGTGGTTTTCTCTGGTACACTCGGAAACCGATGTACTTAGGAAGAGCTTTAATGTAATTGTGAGCCGTAAGGGGATTAAAGCCTTTGCCATGTTCCTGCTCAGGGAACAAAGGCACTTTCTGAACCTCTGTTGACCCTCAGCTTCCTTAAGACCCTCTTGACTTTCCCGGTCACGAGCCCAAGCGTTTACTCTGATGGATGGGGAGGCAGGAGCCCTGCTGGCGTGCACTGCAGCATCCTGCCCAGCTGGGCCTTGGTGTGGTGCGCTGTGCAAGCCACTCTCGGTACTGCTGTGGCAAGATGGGGTTTGCTGCTTTGCTGCAAGTTGGAGGGGCTTTAGGGCTGAGCAGCAGTGGGGGAAGGAGAGCAGCAAATAAGTGGGTGCAGCATGCGAACCACAGATGTGGCTTCCCTCCTCGGAGTGGTGACTGCTGACAGCATGAACATAGGACAAATGGAAAAAGGAAAGAAAACATTGCACTCTGGTCTTCTGGAAAGAACTGGGATGTTTGCAGGGTGGCTGCTGCTCTGCTATGATGTGGTAGCTGTGGCATGGCCACACTGGTGTGGGACAGAAGGGTGGCATCCCTAACAGGTTGTGTTCCCCATTCTTCTCCCTGAGTGGGGGCTAAGGTGCATGTGGGACCATGCTCACCTCTCCTTGCTGTCCCCGCAGATCCTGGTGGACTTATCGGCTGAGAAGAAACACCAAGCACTGCAGTATGAGAATGTTGTGGCCCACGAGGGCAGCTCCATCCTGCGAGACCTGGTACTGAGCCCTGACCGCCAGCACATCTATGCCATGACTGAGAAACAGGTAAGAGGAAGGAATAGCAGCCCTTTGGCTCTCCTGAGTTGGCAGCCCACATTGCAGACCCCGTGTGTAGTCTCATGTGCTGCAAAGCCTTTTAGCTCTCCCGTGGGGCCTGGCCATTGCTTCCTGAGGTCCAGGCTGCCTGGGGACTCCTGTTCCAGGGCATGACGCCAGCTTCCCCCTGTTCCCCTGCAAAAACACTGCCCTGAGGCACTGACTCCGTGGCCCTGCTGCTTCACTCCACACCGGGGTCGTGCCCCAGGCATTAATTGTTAGAAGCAGCTGCTTGAAATCCCTGTGGTCCCCAGGGATTGAGAGCTGCCTGACACTTCCTTGCTGTGGGGGGCTGGCCGTAAGCCTCCTCACTGCTCTGGCCATACCCTCCTGAGCTGGGTTTTTGCAGGTTAGCAGAAGCTCCTTGCACCAAATGGCTTTTTGTGTTCCGGGGCAGCTGGTTTTGCTGCTTGGGGCAGAGGGAGAATGGCATGCACCCCTCGGTCCCTGCTTGTGCTCATGCTGAACCAACCAGAGATACAAACCTGATCTGGATCTGGTGCTGCCATCCTGGCAGTGCAGTCGGGGCTCACATTTTTGTTAGCTTTGTGAATATTTGCATGCTCTGTGACCTGCAGGAGAGCTAGATGGTGTGAATTCATTTGTCCATTGACTGCACTGGAGTGGGTGAAGAAGATTCATATCACAGCGGTGGCAATTTGTGGCTCTGGTGTCAGTGGGGACGCCTGCCATGTCTGGTGGGGTGACATGGGGCAGCCGTGCTAGGACGTGTTATGCCTGTGTCTCTCAGCATCTCCACTCCTCTGCCTGGGAGAGGTGTGCACAAGGTGGACTGCAGTGAAGCCTGGAGCATAACAGGGCTCCTGGCTGCCAGCCTCGGGGGCCGGGGGAGGGAGGGATGCTGGAGTAGGGCCATGGGTTTGTCTAGACAGCCCTATGGAGACAGCAGAGTCCTTTCCCTCCTCCTCCCAATGCCTGTTTTTGCTTTGCTGCAGGAAACTCATGGCTTTCCAAGTGAGGTAGAAACTGGGTTTGGACTCTGTTTCTGCCCTTGGCCCGCATCAGCTAAGCCTCCTCTCTGCAGGGAAGATGTTGGAGATGTGGTTGTGGGCGTGGAAGTTATACTGAGTTAGACTGGGGATCTACCCCAAGGGCCACCACAGTTGCTGTCGTGAACCTGTAAGGGGGCTGTCTGGGGGGACCTGCTGCCAACCCCCTCACTACTGCCTGCCTGAAGTGATGTTTGGGACAAACAAATGGGAATGCTACAGGTATCCGCATCGCTATGGAAACCGAAGGGTTCCAGTCTTATCGCAGCCCCGTGGGCATCGTGCTGATCCTCTGCTGGACTGGGCGGAGGAAGGGTATTCCAGTTGTATTCTTAACTAGAGAGGTTTGCAAATTTTAATTAATGAGCGAGTCCTGCCCTGTGTGGGAGCATTGGGGAAACTGAGGCAGGCATGGGCAGGCTTGGTGCAGCAGGCGAGTAGGCAGCTCTTGCACCCCCTTCCTGTCCCCCCTCTTCTCCTCCCCTCTTCTTAATAAAACTTGCTCTCTTCCATACTACGGCTCAGTGTTATCAGAGTGCTGGTGGAAAGTAATTAAATGAACAGTTGTAACAGAGCTCGAAGGGCTTGGAGAATGAGGGGATTTTAATCAAATCTGGAGGAGCAATTAATAAAGGACCAGTAACCCTTTCAGAGCAGGGCTGCGGGGTGCCTCACTGGAGCTGGGAGCCAGCATGGGGCCGAGCCAGCCCAGCCCACTCCTGCAACTGTACAAAAATGCAATGGTGAAAGGAGCTTAGCTGGGGTAAAAACCTCCCTAGGGTGGAGACGTTGCCTGCAAATGTGCTGCCTGGAAGAGGAGTGGGTGATGGTGGGGGCTTGGCCTGCTCCTTGCTTCTCTCTGATGGGTCAGGGTGAGTCTGCGCTGGGTCCCATCTCTGTGAAGTGTAGGCGTGGGCACAGCAGGGAAGCAAGCAGCCTTTCCCCCTTCACTCACTGCCTGTTCCCTGCAGGTAACACGGGTGCCAGTGGAGAGCTGTGAACAGTATGAGAGCTGCGAGCTGTGCCTGGGTTCCCGGGACCCACACTGCGGCTGGTGTGTCCTCCACAACATGTAAGTACCACAGGCTTGGCCCTGGGGCCACGTCAGTTACCCACAGTTGGCAAACCATGTCCGTACCCACTGCTGGTCTCATTTGGGAGCTCCCTCCCAACTTTGCCTCTGAAATGTAGGGAGAGTGGAGTGGCCTAAGGGGTCTGCCATGCCTTCCTGCAGAGCTGTACTCATGAGCACCCATGCATGGCAAAGCTGCCTGCAGGACCCTTCCGATCCTGCCCATGGGCTCCCAGCTTTGGGATCTTGCACCATTAAGAAAAATAGAAGATGAAAAACCCCAGATGTCCCCAATGCTGGCAGCAGGGGAAGGTAGAGCTTCTATGTAGTCCTTGGGCACCCAAAGTCTCTATCCGTGCTGAAGGGTTTGTTTGCCACGGTATCATTCAAAAGCTGTGCAGGACCCCTGGAGATTCTCCTCACTGTGGCCTTATGAGGAACAGCTGAGAGAGCTGGGGTTGTTTAGCCTGGAGAAGAGGAGGCTGAGGGGAGACTTCATTGCTCTCTACAACTACCTGAAAGGAGGTTGTAGAGAGGAGGGTGCTGGCCTCTTTTTCCATGTGACAGTGGACAGGAAATGGCCTCAAGCTCTGCCAGGGGAGGTTTAGGCTGGACATCAGGAAAAAGTTTTTCATAGAAAGGGTCATTGGGCACTGGCAGAGGCTGCCCAGGGAGGGGGTTGATTCACCTTCCCTGGAGATGTTTAAGGGATGGGTGGACGAGGTGCTAAGGAACATGGTTTAATGTTTGATAGGAACAGTTGGACTTGATGATCTGGTGGGTCTCTTCCAACCTGGTCTATGATTCTATGATTCTCTGATTCTTCCTCCAGATGCTCGCGCAAGGACCGGTGTGAGCGGGCGGATGAGCCCCAGCGCTTTGCCTCCGACCTGCGACAGTGCGTCCAGCTCACTGTCCAGCCAAAGAACATCTCGGTCACCATGTCAGAAGTCCCGGTGAGCCACTTCTTTGGCCTGTGCACCCATTCCCAGCCACCTCCTGATGGCTGGGGGGGGGGTCACAATTAAAAATACAACAAGTATACGACAAATAGGGAGAAAGGGGAGGAGAAGTCCAAGACAAATAAAACATAGCAAAGTGCAGATTGATGAGGTCTGGTCTATTGATGGACGTAATAAAGCAGTTGATGATTATTTAGAAAAGACATAACCAAGCAATAAATATTTCTCCATAATGCAAACAACAGCATCAGGCTTGCCATTTGTGGGCCAGCAGTGCTTCTAGCTCAATAGCCTGTCTCTGACCTTGGCCTGCAGTAGATATTTTGGGATGAGCCTTTGATGCACAACTGCTGCTCTTTCTGTGGAGGCAGAAAGGATGATGGACTTCCCTGAAGTATTTTCCAGGCCATTAGCACTGTGAAGAGAACACAAAACAGTGTACACTAGCAATAAAATTTTGAAAACTGCCAGATCTAAATATCTGGCACTCAGGAGTCTTAAAAGAGTTGGCTGAGGAGTTCCGTGGCCTGCCGATATTTGTAATAATATGACTTTGTAATAAATAATTGTTGAGAAAAGCCCAGGAAACAGAAATGATGCGCCCAGATGCAGAAAGGACTAAATGGTCAGAGTCTGCTTAGTTTAGCATCAGATTTAGAAGAACAAAAGGGAAAACAAATGGTTACAGGATACAACTGATAAAAAGTTAAGGATGGGATATAATTAATGCCAGTCAACATGGTTTTATGTCAAACCACATTTTGTTCTTTGATGAAATTATGACTTGAGTTAGAAGAGGGACTGTGGGGATGTGATGTCTTTAGGCTTCTACAAGGCATTTGACTTGGTACAACATAGCGTTCTGATTAAAAATTAGCATTATACAATATTGATAAAGCATGTGTTAAGTGGATTAAAAACTGGCTCCGTGACAGATCTCAAAAAGTCCTCATCAGAGGGGGATTGTCACCAGATGGAAATGGTTTAGGAAGTGCTTCTGCAGGGCCTAACAGTCACTGGTGATGTGGAAATAAATGTAAGATGGTTGCAGGTGGGAGCTGCTGGGATGCTGAGACTGGTGGGGTGATATGTGGTGAGATCTCCCTGAAGAGCAGTTGGATCTGAGTGGGGCTGGTTTAGCAGAGAAAGTGGGGTTTGAAAGTCCAGAGTGAGACAGGATGGGAAAAGGCAGGTGTTGGTCTGGTGTCCTAGAAAGTGGTGCCTGGACTGAGCTCCCACTGCAGGGCTCTTGATGCTCCTTGGGTGAAGTCAGGTGCTGGGCAGTATTTTCCCCTGTGCGGGCAGTTGTCTCCCTGACCCGTGGCACGATGCTGCGTGGAGGTCTGGTGTGGTCAGCGTGGGATGCTGCGCTCGGGCTGCAGTCCAGCTTTTAAAGGGGGAGGTTGAAAAACTCCCATAAACATCATGTAAATGAATTGAAGTCTGGAGAAAATGCCTTGCAGTGAAAGACTTCCAGAGCTCAATCTGCTTAGCTTATCAAAAAGAAGATTAAGAGGTGACTTGATTACAGAGTATAAGTGCCTTTACAAGGAGCAAATATCAGGGACTAAAGGGCTTTTTAATCTATCAAGGAAAAGCATAACAAGAACTAATGGCTGGAAGCTGTGAAAAATTCAAATTAGAAATAAGGCAAATGTTTTGTGAAGTGGGAACTGCTGACCCTGGGAATGACTTCACGAAGGAAGAGGTGGATTCCTCCCTTCCTTGGCTCTGCTGGCATGAATGCCTTTCCGTGAAACAGTCTTTAGCTCAACACTGTACTTGGTCTCTATAGAGGTGAAGCATAATGGCTTGTGGTATAGTGAGGGCAGAGGGTGGGAGGCTGTGAGTCATTCTGTCATTTAACCCGTTTAAATCTTCTCTACTTGCCTGAGCAGGGAGGTCCTTTTTGCTTGCAAAAGCCCAGAGCACATCTCCCCACCACATGTGGTTGGTGGAGAAGAGATTGCACCCCTGGTATTTTCTGTTGACTGGATTTATGCACAGCTGACATGGAGCAGTCTTTTTTGCTAGTTTTCTGTGTTGATCTGTTGTCTCTCCTCCCCAGTTGGTCTTGCAGGCCTGGAACGTCCCAGACCTCTCGGCAGGAGTTAACTGCTCCTTTGAAGACTTCACTGAGTCCGAGAGCCGCATCGAAGATGGGAAGATCTACTGCAGCTCTCCCTCTGCCAAGGACGTCATCCCCATCACCAGAGGCCGTGGTGAGCTTGTGTCCTGGGGTGGGAAGAAAGCTTGAGGCAAACCTTGTAGAGGAGGACAGTCCTCTTGTGACAGTGTTCCCTGGCCTCTGAGCAGAACCCAAGTGGGAAGAACATTGCTCCTCATCGGGGACTGGTTCTTGCTTTCCTCCAAGCCATAGGCACAGCTACTTGCTGACACTGTCATGATCTATTTACCAGTCCTGGGCATCCATGGGCTTTTAGGACATTCTGCTGACCCCAGAACTATTAAGCTCCCTTTGAGTACCACCAGGAAAATTCAAGGCACCTGCCTCCATGCTAGCAGGTTGCACTTAGCAGCAGGGGTTCAGAGCTGTCTTTGGGCTCTGTTGGCCTGTTTGATGGCTGAGTAGGGGTGGGTGAACACTCTCTTTTATTGCCAGATTCAGGGGATTTTGATACTTAACTGGGCTGAATGGTGCTGCCCAGCTCCCTCTAGACTATCACAAGTCTTGGGGCTGGGCAGTGTCATTTCTGATGCCTTTTTCTGCCTGGCTCTCTCCCAGGGGACAAACGAGTGGTGAAGCTCTACCTGAAATCTAAGGAGACGGGAAAGAAGTTTGCTTCTGTGGATTTTGTTTTCTACAACTGCAGCGTCCATCAATCGTAAGTGGCTTGGGCTTCGTGAGAGTGCTCTGGGAACAGACTAATTGGGCAATGTGAGACTGGGAGAGAGAGAGAAGTATCAGCTTTGTGGGTGCTGATGTTGCAAGAGGAAAGGACAGTCAAATATAGTGGTGTTTGCAGTGAGAAACCTCCTCCTTTTGCCCTCGTTAACTGGGACAGTGACCAGAGCACCCACAATTGATTTGAGCATGTGGGAACATGTAGCGTCAGGGCAGAACCTCACTTACAAACAGAGCTTTGGGTTTGGCAAAGCTTTGGAACGACAAATGAATTTACTGCATTGCAGACTGTAGCAATCCATGTGACCAAAAATGCCAAGCATTTTGTTATTCCTGGAAACAGTTAATAGGAGTGACTTGGCGATGTGAAAGGAGAAGCCTGTGTTTTCCTGCGGAGGTACCTGCTTCCCAGGCTTGCTGGAATGCAAGCTGGAAAGTTACAGCAACATGGGATGGAACATGATGCATGTCCTGGGGCGTTTATCCAAGAATTTCCTAACTGGAAGTAATTGTGAATTGGCTTTCTTGTCAGGCTGTCTGAAATCTGCTCTGCATACAGGTTTTTAGGCAGTTTGAGATATGCATGTGATAAAATAGAGGAGATGTGGATTATTGATGTGCTGTCTAAGCAGGGCGTCTAAAGCCTCTAGCAGTGAGCTCCTGGTAAGGTGCTGTGGACGTCGTGCTTGAGCAGCAGGGCGATGTCTGTGCTGTGGGAACATCAGAGGAGATGCTGGGGTGTGTTTGGGCAAAGAATCTGTAGTTCAAGAATGTGAGCGATTACATTACCCTGCCAGAAACCTCCCGTGGATGGTGGTGCTCCAGCTGATCAGTAATTATAGATAAGCAAATGCAGAGCGATCTCTTTTGGATGACTTTCTGCAGAGCGTCTAGGCTGGCTCAGAGGGATCTGCTGCAGATGGCTCTTCCAGAGCCTTTTTGGCAAATGAGCTGGGTTTTCTCTTTGATCAGGAAAAAAAGCAGGTGAGATGTGAGAACCTCATCTGTGTACCTGCAGAGAACTCCGAGGGGGATGCATCAGAGGAGGGCCCCTGCAAACCTTGTACATCGCAGCGATTCCTGCCCTGCCTGCTCTTTGCACAGGGAGCAGGTCTCTGCTCCTGAGATTTCTGTGCTGGTAAGGGAGGAGAGTTTGCAAACTTGACTTTCTCCCTCACCTTGACTCCCGAGATGAGCTTTGTCTCCCTTCACGTTGTGTGGTTTCAATAACATTAGCTCAGCTTTGGCTCGGCCTGGCTGCATGTCATTATTTTGCAAATCAAAAAGCAGATGTGACTTTTATTTTTCTAAATGAAAGAAAGAAGACTTCTAAGTACAAATCGCATCAAATTCCATCCTACTGGGGCTCCAGCGTTTTGGTCCAGTGGGAAGAGGTGGTGAGGGAATTGGCATTTTATTTTATGTTCCTGACACAGGAGGAAAAAAAAACCCCACCCCCAAAACCAAACAAGCCTACAACAAAGAGCCCTGACTGATTTATTACTGCGTTGATGTTTAATTTTGGATGCATTATTTAAAAAGGCTAATTATGGATGCATTAATATTTATGGGCTCCAGTTGGAGCTGATAGAAAAGTCTGTGTTCTAGGCTGGTGAACATTATTATTATTTTCTATATGTCAAGAATTTTAGGGTTTGGAGGCAATTTTAACTATGGGACCTGCAGTCGAGTCATAGCCAAAGAGCATGACAGTACCTAGGATGATGCAATACTTCTAAATACCATTTGCAGACAGGCGTCTTTAATGGATCTCTTCAGAGTTAATAGCCTTTCAGATCCAGGTTTCATATTTTGTGGAGGAAAATCTATACGTCAGCCTGATAAATTCTGTATTAGGAACAATATGCTTTTCCACAAGGCTAATGTTTTTCCTGTGGACATCTCTGATCATTGTGCATTACGTTTTCTTTTTATGTTTGGGCAGCTTTGCCTAGGTTGGAAGCCGGAGGCCTGTGTGTCAAAAAATTTCTCAGCTGAGGACAAAATGTTTAGGTGAGATTTTTCAGATGGCTGTGGAAGGGTTGGAGGCAGCTCTTGGCTTGTGTCTGCTGAGGTAGCTCTGGGAAAGCCAACAATGGCTCCACCATGTACCTAGGAGAGTCTGACTCTTATTTTCAGCAGATGCCTGGAAAGACATCAGCAATTCATGCCACTAAAGCCCTTTTACAGGCCATGGGGTCGACCCTGCCACTGCACGAGCATCCTGGCTCTCTTGTTTCTCACCGCCTTTTCAAAACTCTTCTTTCTGTATGTTTTCAAGGACTGTTGGAACCAGTCTGGTCCTGGGATGGGTTGTAGAAGGGAAGACATATCTGATCCCTTCTCCTACAGCGAAGGAGGAGTACAGAGGAGGTTGTGCTGCCTCTATGTTTGGCTCATGGTGGTCCAGGCTGAGGGGATGCCTTCCAGGTAGAACCGTTACTGTCCTGTCTGTTACTTCAGGGCTTTACAGTGTAACCTGGTATGATGGGACTGTCCTGTTTGCAGACCAGCATCACTGGCTTCTGGGTTAGTTCTTTGTGTGCCGCACCTGGGAACCCTGATCTGGTACTTGCACCCTCTCAGGGGCTCCATTCCTTGCTCCAGCAGGATTATCTGGCAAGCTTCTGGGGGTCCCAGCTTGGTTACCACACCGCAGCAGCTTCAGGGCTCCTGTGGGGTTAGGCAGGCGTTTCCAGGCGGCAGGAGCTTTTGGGCAACTTTCTTTTGAAAGCTTGTGCATCAGGTGGTGATGTGACTGGCTGAGATGTGAGAGGTGGTTTGAATGAGGGAGTGGAAACCTGGAGGCTGATGCAGAAAACCCTTGTGAAGGGAGATGTGGGTGCTGAGGCTCCCTGCCAATCTCTCGGATGCACAGGCTCAGCTCCTGGTGACAGGCTGTGGTTCCTGTGGTGGAGGGCAGGATGGAAAACCCAATGGCAGGGACCAGGCTGGGTTCCCTTGGGGGTTTCCTATGGGACACTGATCAAGCGCAGGCATTTAAAGACCGCTCGGTGCCTTTGATCATCTAATGAATCAGCCTGTGTCCAGCGCGTGCGCGGGCAGATGTTGAGGTCATCTTTGTCAGCATTAAACTCTCTCTTCAAAGCATTTGTGGGGAAATTAGTCCCCTTTCAAGATAAAGATGTAACACCAAGCTCTGTGGCTGACTCTGGCAGAGTCTGCACATGCTGGCGAGGTGGGCAAGCGGGGAGTCTCCTGGAAAGCCAGCAAGAAATTCCAGGCAATACCAAGATACATTTCTTCCCACTGTATGCATGTTTGGTCTCTGGGTTTCTCCTCTGGAAACTCTGGTCTAACTCCTGTTGTGGTTTGGCTTTTTGGAGAGTGCTGCTCCAGGAAAGAGGCTGTCAAATGGATAGGGAAAAAGGCAAATGTCACTGGCACTTTCTTTGATACTGGGAGTGGGTGCGCTGGTGTACCCAGTGCATCACCAAACTGCCTCGACTCATGGCAAGGGACAAGTCCACGACTGCAACCAGCCATTGCAAAGGGCAAACAAAAATCAAGGTGATGGCACAGGGGAAAATAACATTAGAGGTCTTACGCTGGGAAGGGGCAGCTCAGAAACCGGGAAACCTGTGCTAGTGCATGACTGCCCTGTGCCTCCTCTCTAGGATGTGGTCGTGATGGTGCTGGCCTCCAGATTGTGCCTCGCCGCAGAGGGGATTGAGATGACTGGGTCCCATCAGTAGTGTGGTGATGAATTTCTCTGAGGCTGGAGCAAGGGGCAGACATGCTGAGTGGCTCTAGCTCCTCCTGGCCAGAGAGACGTGATTCTGGTGATTCCCTGTCTCACAGGTCAGGCCTTCCCTGTAAGCCTCCATTAAGTAAATGGGATTTTAATGCATGGCCCCAGAGACTGGGCCGAGGCAGCTGGTGATGCCCATGGGACAATGCCAACCCTTGTTTTGATGGGTTTCTCACTGTAGCCCTTCTGGCTGTCCATGTCCTGGGCTGTCTGCACCTCCAGGCTGGCTGCACATGGCCTGGCTGCTTCTCCGCTGGCCCAGCACTGCTCTTTTCCAGATGCTTACAGATGCTTTCTTTTCGAAGCCATGGACAGATGGCTGCAAGCAGTTGAGTGAGTGTATCTGAGTTAGGACAGCTGAGCTGCAAGGTGGTAACAGATCTCTGTGTGTTCCTGGGTTGGGGCAGGTGGAAAATCCTGTAAGATGGCTTTGGAGACCACTTGGGATAACCTGGTTTATGTCACTTTTATTGTAAAGAAGGAGGACTGGTGCAGCCTGTTTTGTGTTTTACTGAGGGGAGGTGAGTGACAGTGTTTCAAAATGAGTTACGTGTTTCTGGCCATCTTAAAAACCCAGGCCTGATTCTGCATCCTCCAGACAGTGTGATGGCAGATGACCACCCTGCAGCGGGTTTGTGTGCCCAACCCCTACCTTAAGAGTAAGGCCCTCTGCAAACCCAGCAGGGGTGAGAAGTGTTGGGGTAGGACAAAACGAAGGGTAAAAGTGGAGTGAGATGGGCAAGGATGGAGGAAGGTGAGAGCTGATCTTCCAGCCGGTGGCTCTCCTGGATTCGGGTCTGGGCACCAGTTGGGAAGGGTTGGGCTACCTGTAGGTCCGTGTAGGAGTCTGGGGGCATGGATCTTCTTTTCCCGCTGCTGTTCAGGATTTCCCTTCCTGGGGCAGAGAGATGGATAAAAAGTCTAAAGCACCTCAGCTCGGCACCTCACCGCTTACAGCTGGTGCTCGAGATGCAGGCTGTGCTGGAGCTGATTGTTTGCTAAGGATGCATTCTCCTTGCCAAGGGGAGGTCTGAGGAGCAGTCAGGGGGTTCGCAGGCAGGCTGTGCTGTGTGTGCGCAAATGCTGTTTCCATCAGCACCATGTTTATAATTTCCCTTCTCAGTGGACTCCCCTGCTCTGCTCTTGGTGCCATTGAACTTGCCCCCAACCTTGCTCTCTGTCCTTCGCTCCTTGTCCTTCCTCCAGGAATGTGCTGCTCTGTGGAAACAGCCCCAGTGTGCGTGCATGCACATGTGCAGCGCTCTTACCCCTTTCTCTTGTGTTTGCTGCTCAGGCTTATTTTACCCCTGCGAACACTGGCTTTGTTTTCTCTCTTCCCTGCTTATCATGCCGAAGAGCTCTGGGCTCCGTTGGGCTGGAGGACAGAGGAGGGAGCAGGCTCATCACCCGTGCTTGGCATACCTGGGGCTGGGAGCGTGGGAAGGAGAGTGAGCAAGCAGCCTAGATCCAGCTCCACTTGCTTCCCATCAGCTACAGCATCTTTAGATCAGGCGTTGAGACAGCTGCAACCTTGCTGTTTTGGCCAGAGGTGCCTTCTGCAGAGCTCTGCCTGCTGTCCCAGTGAGAACCTGGTCCCCAAAGCCACCTAGGGGTCTGGCTCACCCTGCAGTGATACCTGTGGCTCTGCACCCACCCTGGAGATGCATCTAGCTCTGAGATACTCCTCCATCGTCCTGCCACCCTCTCCGCACCCTGATTTTCTGCAGCCATGTCAGGTGTTTTTTCCCTTGTGCAACCTTATTAAGTTTGGGATTGGTTTGGAAAGTGCAGGGGGAGCATTGTCAGGAGGTCTTGACCCCCACATAGCGAGTTGGGGGTAAGAGTGGAGACTGTGAGGAGGCTCTGTCTTTGCTCCCAGGTCACTCGAAGGTGGGGAGAGCTGCCCTACTGCCTCCTCTTTCTGGGGGCGATAGCAGGCAGGCAGCAAGCGCACACTTGTTTTGGGACTTAGCAGTCTTTGTGAAGTGTGATTTTGAAATGCGGGTCTGAGGCTGGTGCCATTCCTCTTGTGCAGCAACATTAGCAGAGAAGGGGACACTGGTGGTGGGTCTGACCCCCTTCCCCGTGCCCAGCCTGGGCTTCTCTACCTGACTCCATGTGGGGAGGAGGCAGATGGGGAGCAAACTGTAAGTTCGTGTCTGTGCTGCACCCGCAGCCTCAGTTTTCTGCCTGTCTGGGCTTCTCACACTCGCGGCACGCTTCGAGGAGGGGGGGACTTTAACACATGAAGGAGAGCCTCCCTCTAATTATCAGGAGTGATGAAAGCCTCTTAGGCAAGAAGTGATGAGGGAAGAGTGCCTGACCGTGGGAAGGAGAGAGACAGCACAGATGGCATCATGCTGCCGAGCAACCTGCTCCTGTGCCAGGAACAGACAGCAGTGACACACGGACATGCCGGGGATACAGCCCTGGCCACGCCACCCAGCCCGACCTGCAGCTGGGGGCTCCTGCCTCAGCTTCTGCCCTGGATTTTGGGCAGCCTCGTGGGGAGCTGGGAGAGTCAAACTGATACTTCAAGGCCAACACGATCAAGGTACGCTGGAAGTGGGGTTTCAGTGGGTTACTGGTACCCAGATGTTGACTTGCTCACCACTTTACAGAGTCTTTGGCCAGCTTGGGGGCACTGACTGAAACAGACCTTAAATGTAGCAGAGATGCTGTGGAAGGTGATGTGTGTGGTGGTGAGTGCTCTTAGAGCAGTGTTTGGTGTCCTTATGGCAGATGGAGAACCTCAGCAGAAGGCCATGTGTGAAAATGATCTGAGGATGGAGCTTTAGAAATGGCTCGGTTAAGTTAGAAGTAGCTGAGAAGGCTGAAGTAGGAGAAGGGGAGCCATACACCTTGGGGTGTACGTGGAGGCTAACCTGAGATGCTTTAGGTGTATATATGTCTTTTGGCAAATGGAGAGGGGGCCAAGAGACTGGTTGGGAACTGTGATAGTCAAATGGCAAAGGAGACCCTCAGGTGAGGAGGGTCCCAAAATACCCAAGATTTGACTTTGTCCCCAAAGAACTACAGAGTGGAATTGCAGCTTTGGAGGCCGAGGTGCCCAGGGCAGGACTGTGCCAGGTGTTTCACTCAACTGCTTTGAGGTGCCTTGCAAGGTGGTGGGCAGGAGGCTGGGGAGTCTTTTTGAAAAACCCACTGTCTGGAAGATCTCTCCTTTGCAGAGGGCTGATTATTTCATGGTGGTTATGCCCTGGCATGTGGCTTCCGCTGCCTGGACCATGCTTCTCTCTTACTGTGACCTCTCTGTGGTAGTTCTACTTCTGTGAGGATTAACCCATGCTTTCCCTGCACTGCTGCTTTCACATCTTGGATTTGTCTGCTCACCTGTAGCTACTTGAGACCTTATCTGGAGACCAGGAGCTGTCTTTTCACTTTGTTTGTGTCCCCCTACTCCTCCCACCTTCTGCACCTCCCTCTGTCAAAGCAACCAGAGATAGGAGGCTATGGCTCTGCTTTTAAGTTGAATCTCTGCAGCTGAAATAAAATTGCATATATTTGCATAAGGAGCATCTCAATTAGCATATTTGTGGGTAAAGCTAAAAGGGCTGTTCATTTGGAAGTGAAAATGTGAGCGAAACATGGAAATGACTTCCAGCCCCCTTTGCAAGCAGCTTAATTAAATATTTCCGTAGTGTGCACGCATGGATTTGGGAAGCTCTTGCTGTATATGTAATGGTGTGTGAAACCCCAGGGTGGGCAGGGAGCGGTGGCCCTGCAAAGCCCTTGGTACGCGTTTGCACCTTGTGCTGCCTGTTCCTGCTGCGGTTCCCTCAAGCACTGTCCCCACAGCTCCAAAGTAACAAGCCTGCTGGAGGGAGAGGGATTTGGGATGCCAGACCTTGCCACTTGAGGATCTCCCTCTCCAGGAAGGTTTTATTTCTGCCACCTTGCATGGTGATGCTATGTTTTCCTGTGATTTCCCAGGGGGCAGAGAGGTGGCATGTGATTTAGGAGCGTGATCAGGCTTGGCAGGGCTGCCTGCATCCTGCCAGAGCTGTGTGCAGGGCAAGGCTCTGCCTTTGTTTAAATATAAATGCCTGGGGCCTGATCCTGTTCATGCTTGTATCAGTGAGAGCAGGTATGAGCCTTTTAGGGAGAAAACCAGTGCTGCAGCTTTTTTTTTTTTTTTTCTCTCTTTTATTTTTTTTTAAAGCCAGGCTGATTATTTTTCTTGCCTTCAAGCTCATGCCTCAGCATCTCTCCCCACTCAGGAGGGACTCTGTGTGTTCCCTCCTTCATGGGGCAGAGGCACCAGGTTCTTGGGACTTATTTTCTTTGGGCAGAGGGGTGCATGGGGTGCCTGGCATCCCCAGTTGCCTGAGCACATTTCCCAGGAGCAGCAGAGAGAGGGGGCACATATGATCCTTCTGCACAAAGAACCCAGAAGGGAGGCTGAGGAGACAGAAATGTTTTGGGCTGGAAGGAGGGGGTGGAAGCTTGCACACACACATGCGTGGCCGCGGAGAGCCGAGGATGAGGGGGACTGAGGGAGGCGGTCACACACAACCTATTGTGAGTGGCTGAAAGGCGCTTCAGTCCCAAAATGTTAATCTGACCCAACCTTTCGCCAGTTATAATTTTCCTCACAATGAGTGTGCATTAATCTGGCCCTTTCTCCCTTGTTTCCCTGTGGTGCAGAGCCCTTGTTCTGCTGCCTCTTGCTAATATCGTCTTTCAGCGAACCCACATAAAGCTCCCAAAGTCTGGAGTGTGGCCTCCACCCAGGAGTGGGATGGGCAGGGTCAGCTTGCCAAGTGGAGAAGGGAGTGTGACTGCTTTGTCTGGGGCACAAACCTTGTGGTACCAGAAAGCCCTTTTCCTCTCATCCTGCTGATGGGGTCCAGGGTGTGCAGGCATCTCCCCTCCCATCCTGCCGGTGCACAGCTCTCCCACCATGCATGGAGGGTCCTTCCCACCTAGAAATATGGGATTACCTGCAGATGCTGTCCTGCAGAAGCATCTTGAGAAGTGCCCCATGTGACTCTGCCTCACTGTTGCTCTAAAGCTGCCTGCTTTGTTCTCTCTGCAGCTGCCTGTCCTGCGTGAACGGCTCCTTCCCCTGCCACTGGTGCAAGTACCGCCACATCTGCACCCACAACGCTGCTGACTGCTCCTTCCTGGAGGGACGCGTCAAGCTTTCTGAGGTAAGGTGACATGAGCTGGCTCCACTTCTCCTGTCCCAGTCCTTTGGTGGCTCCCTGTCCTGTGGGGAAGGGTTTAGAAGAGGGAAAACTGCTTTGGAAACCTTTCCCACTACCTGGCCCATGGGCTGGTGCTGCATGGGAAGCAGTGAGGGAGGAGTGGGAAGCGCTGCTGGGACTTCATGCCAGTGGGGAGATGCTGTGTTGGCTGAGGAGCGCTGCTGTGGAGAGACTGCTTGGGAAGCTGGGTGCAACCGAGAGCACTTTAAGCTGGATGAAGGGAAAAACAAAGGCAGAGACGCTAAAGAATTTTCCTTTGATGTTTTTGAAGGGAGCAAGCTTGAACTGTCATTGCAGAACAACTTGTTTTCAGGGAGGAGAGGGTTGAAATCAGTGAAACAAACTGTTCTGCTGCATCTCACACCTTCTTCAACTCAAACGCTTTGCTAAGAAACGTGTTCTTTTGCAAGAGTTCACCCTGCACAGCATCTGTGTCACCCACCTGGGAAACCTGTCACTGGCAGAGTACTAGCAGGAGGTCCTGGCATCCCCAACCTGTGGTGGCATCACTGGCAGCTTGGATTAGAACTGGAAGTCTGGCCAGCAACTGCTGTTTCTATAGTAAATACTGATTTGGGTCCAGAAGGGACAGGTGCTTGGATCTCATACTTGGGTGTTCCTGAGTCCAAGACCCCCATGGACTTGCAGAAGATGGTGATGTCCCTGCATGGGACCACACTGAGCTCTCATCTTGATCCTTACTCCAAGTGTGAAGTTGAGTGAAACTGCACTCAGCCAAATGTTTTGGGAGAGCTGGAAAAGCCCAATCATTACTCCTACACAGGGCAGGTGGAGTTGGTGCTTGCCATATCTGCACGGCAACAGATGAGTGCCGGAAACGGGACTCTGCTTTGTCAAGCAGCCCCTCCTGCCTCTACGCTGCCGGCGAGTGTGCAGCTGCCTGTGCTGTGGCCCTGCTGCCAGCGTTCCTTGCCTCTCAGTGATGCAGCAATGGTTTTTCATCATCCCTTCCACTAAGTGACCACACTCCAGGATTTGGCACTATTCCTCACCTCCCTGGAGGTATCATCCAAGTGCAAGGGGTTTGCACTGTGCTCATGGGTGCTGGAGTGTGTGATGTACTGGCCAGAACAAGCCCAGCCTGGTTGCCCCACACAAGGGGAGATTCATTAATGTGAAAAGATGAGAAAAAGCTGTTTTCTCCTGACTTGTGCCCTGGAGAAATCTAGTGAGGGATTGGCCTATGCCAGGCATCCCAGAAGCCTGCTTTTGAGGTTACTCATCCAGCCAGCCCCAGTGTTGCTTTTGCAAATATGACACGTGGTGTTCAGACCACTGGTGTCTAGCAGCTCTTGTCTGCCCATTCCCCTCACGGAGGGCTCTTCCCCTT
Organism: Piaya cayana; assembly: GCA_013389865.1. Lineage (NCBI taxonomy): Eukaryota > Metazoa > Chordata > Aves > Cuculiformes > Coccyzidae > Piaya > Piaya cayana. The sequence goes on from WAAB01005330.1 coordinate 135,552, forward strand.
TCCCTGCCAGATGAACCCAGAAACATCTGGCTGTACCTGTCAGGAGTGTTGACTTTGGGATATGTGCAGCGATCCTGTGGGCCAGCTGCTTGGGAATTTGTGCCGTTCCTGACCACGAGCAGGCTGTCCCCCAGCAGACCTTTTGGCCACACTAGGACCTGGAACAGTGCCTGGCTTGAGGTTTGGAGCATCTGCTTCCACATTGGTGTGGCCGCAGCAGTTCCTAGTGGGGTGGTGAGACACCCTCAGACTGACCACTGCTGTGGGTTGTGTGTCCAGAGTGAGATGAGACATCCTGTCCCCATCCCTGGCTGTCCCAGTCCCTAGCAGGGTGATGCGGTGTGGTTAGGGGGCTCTGTGCCAGCCTGTGGCACCACTGGACAAGTTAATGGTAGATGTGCAGCCCCAGCCTCTCTGTGGGAGGACATCTAACTGGAAGGGTTATTTTAAGCAGGATTTGGTCTGTGTTGTCTGGAGCGTGGTGGGCACTGGCCAGGCGAGGCAGGGACAGGGGTTAACAACAGTGCTTAACTCAGTGTCTGCTGGTTCCCCTGGGTGGTTCACCATGGTTTCCTGGTTGGGAAAGCAGCTATTTTGTAGAAAAACACAAAGAATGACCCATGGCATTCTGTCCTGAGCATACTAGGGATATTTGCCTGGATTTCTGGGGATGGTGGGACAGGAATGGGGCGTGAGTAGGAGTCACCACTCACATAAATGTGCCTGGGAACTGTGGCAGCAAGGAAGGATGTCCTGCCCACCAGCTGCGGTGGCTTTGAAGCCTGGGCTCTGCAGATCACCCTCCTCTGCGGCTTCCTCCAGGGCGCATGGAAAGAGTGATGAAGCAGCACAGGCTGCTGTTTGCTTTTCCCCATTCATGGTTTGAGGTGATCAGTGATGGATGCTGGAGCCTTCCATCCCAAAAAACTGCTCCCCTGTGACAGTACCTGATGACTGCTGATCTAGAGCTGCTGTGGAGAGTGAAAAACTCCTGTCTACAGGGGACACGTATGTTTGTTCAGTCTGAGCTGGTTCAGCTTGAGTTTGTTCTTCATTCCTCACCACTGGGAACAGCTGAGGACTTTGTGAGGACCCCCCAGAGGGGTCCAGCACCAGACCACCTTGATCCCCATCTCTGCTGATAGTACTTGCAGCCTTCCAACTGGGAGCTGCTGGAGAAACCCAAACTACAGCATTTGCAGCATGACTCTAAAACTCTTGCCTATCCATCCAAACCTGGGGACCCTTGTCTTGTACTTACCCAGCTAGAAAAATGACTTTCATAAGAGAAAGTCCAAGATGTATGATGTTTGGGAACGTGTGTGTGTCAGGGTCTTGCTTTTCTGCTAGCTCCCTGCTCCTGGGAGCTGGGGCAGCTGTTTCTGGCAGGAGGGGGAGCTCTGTGGGTTGTGCAGAGCACTCCCAAGAGATGCAAGTGCTGGGCAGTGCCTTGGTGAGTTTTGTCAGTGGTTGGAATTGCTCATAGGGGAAATGAGTTGTCCCGGTGCCCCCACCCCTCCGGGCACCCCGGGCGCCCACCAGCACCAGGTGCTTCCTGTTTGGGCACAGACTGACATTTTTGCTGGATGAGACACTTGTGCTGGCAGATGCCGAGCATGTGACGTTGCAGGGGGACTCTGCTCAAGCCTGGAGTCAGCAAAACGAGCCTGCGTGCACTGGGAGGGGGATGCATGGGCTCACCATGCTCTATGTGCACCAGTCTTGTGAGCATCTGTGGTGAGCCCAGCTGGGGTGCCATGGACTTACGCACTGCCTCGGTGGGGCTGACAGCAATAATGATGGAAAAATGAGGAGTAGGAGGTGTTGGAGAGTGAGCTGGGAGCTAATCCTTGCTGAGTGTGTGCGTGCCCTCAGGAGAAAATGTGTGCTACCTGTGGGGTCCCCCTGCAATACCAAGGGGGATCAAGCAGACAGGAGCTTCTCCCTCTGACAGCACTTCTAAACCAGGAACTGATGAGGAGCACTCATTATAAATGGCAGTGGACATGCAGGTTCTACCCACCCTGAGCCCTGAGTTGACTCTGAAAGGGAGAGCAGCTTCAGCCCAACTTTGCAGTGGGGCAGCCAAGCTACGGAGTAGGGAGGTAGCAAAGCAGTGCCAAGGATTCCCAGACTGATCCAGCCCTGTCACCATCTCTCTTTCTCTGCTTTCATTTTGTTTAACGCATTTTGGAGATAAATAGATTCTTCCTCTAAAAATTGTGCTTTTGGGGAATACAGGCTTGCAAAGAACAGGAAACTTAAAGTAAAATGAGTTGGTGTTTTCTGTCAAAATTTGTTAAATGAAACAATTTCTTTTTACATTTGTCTGCATCCTTTGAAAGTTAGATTAATCCTACTGGTTGAGATAAAGCCCAGTGCTGTGCAGGTTCCAGCCCAGCTCGCTGCAGGGTGGCAAGAGGCAGCTGGGCAGCCTTGGCCACATGTGGCTGCTGGTAGCCTTGGGGTGAGAGCTGCCCCTGCAGCCTCTACTGTGGCTGTCATCAGCCTTGTGAGAGCAGCGGGGCAACTGCGTCCACCCTTGGTGCTGCTGCTGTCTTTTCTGGTTTTGGAGCAGCTCATTTCAGCACACATTATTCCCTCTTGCCGTTATTTAAAGCTGGTGCTTCCAGGAGTTGCTGCCGTAGGTGTGAGACCTCTGCCAGGCTCAGCAAGGCCAGCATGGGATTACATCAGGCTGTTGTTGCCGAAGTGGCACCCACCGGAGCTGCGAAGCTGTTTTGCTGCCTGAGCTCATTTATTTTTGCTCCCTTCTGCTCCCCTGGGCTTTGCCCATGAGGCTCATCAGCTCCCCTGAAGCAGCTGAGAGACAGTGGCTATTAAAAGTTGAGTGCTTTGCCTTCCTGACAGCGCCTTCCTTGGGGAGCATGAGGGGCTGATGTGATGGGGCTGAGTCCCCTGCTCTTGTCTTCCCGGCTTGAACTCACCAGCATCCCCCTTGCTAGAGGTGCTGTCCCCTGGGCAGCCTGCAGCCAGGCTAGCTGAGATGATGCTACTTTGAGCTGGCCATGGACAGAAGCAGCAGCGAAATTCACTGCAGAGCATGTTCTCTTCAGCACTGCAGAAGAATGTTGCAGTGTCAAAGGGGCAAAAGACTTTTCTGCCCACTTGTGAAGGAAGGAGCGTGAAAGCTGTAAGGAAAACAGGCGGGCTGACAAAACAAGGTAGCCTGACAATATACAGCCCAGTGGGCATTAAGGGAAACCTACTGACTGCAATGATGGCTTTAAAGCTCATCTCATTACCAGTCAGTTCACCCAAACCTGTGCTGCTATCACAGTGCCAGGTTGCAGGTCCCATAGCTGTATCTTCTCCCCACCTCCATTTTGGATCAACCTGACCTGTGCAGAGCACCCCACCGCTCTCACACCAGATACCTCTGCTCTCCTTTGCTGCCTTCAGGGCTTTGGTCAGAGCAGCCATGAGCTGCTGGGTTGGAGCCGGCTGCACATAAGGATTTACTCAAGTGTGTGCTTGGGCTGGTATTTTCACAGCGTGTTGCCCAGCCTACCAGCCAAGGAGGGTTGTGGAGATGCTGGGGGAGGCTGTGTGATGTTCCCCTCTTATCAGCTTTCTGTTGTTGTTCTTGCAGGACTGCCCCCAAATCCTACCCTCCACCCAGATCTACATCCCTGTGGGTGTGGTGAAACCCATCACTCTGACCGCGAAGAACCTACCCCAGCCACAGTCCGGCCAGCGCAATTATGAGTGTATCTTCCACATCCCTGGCAGCACCACCCGCGTCACCGCACTGCGCTTCAACAGCACCAGCATCCAGTGCCAGAACACCTCGGTGAGTACATGGCTTGCCTTGGCACAGGCTTTGTTTCTGAGCTGCTCATTTCTGCCCTGCCCTTGGACCTTCCTGGCTCTTTGCAGCTGGGTTTGCTCTCCCACGGGCAGGTAACAAGGGTTTAGGGTGTGAGGTGGCCTCCTCTCCACTTCCCCTAGATGCATGGAGTGGCTGCTGCTTGGGGTCATTCCAGATAGGATCAATGCCAGAGCCATCCCAGGGGAGCCACCAGGCTTTAGGAGCACTTCCAAGGAAATTGGCTTTGGAAAGCTGAAGAAAGTTGCCTGGGCCAGAGCCAGCTGGCCCTGATGTGCCAGAGCCTTGCCTTCCTCTTCTCTCTGCCTGCTCTTGCTTCCCCCCTGACAGCAAGACATCCCACTTCACAGACGCGATTGAGCTAACACTTTCTCTGTGTCCCACTGCACACACGCTCCCTCGAATGCAACCATTCCTGCCAGCCCCAGGAGCACTTTCCCTCCTCCCCTACAGTCCTGTCCATCTCCAGCTCTGACGGGCAGCCACCTCACCTCCTTGCCTGCCCGCTCTCCATCCTGGCCCTGCTGCTGCATCACTCCTTGCCTCTCTCTGTGTGCTCCCTGCAGCTCTGTCACTTAAGCTGTCTCCTGCAGGCAGCTCTGCCTGATCTCCCCTCTCTGGTTGCCTTGTCCTTAAGTGAGAAGGTGTTTTGCGGCCCCTTGGTGAGCTCTGTGTGTGCCCCTTGCTGTGCAGCAATCCTGTGCAGGGATCACCGAGCCCACAAACAAACCCACCCAGGGTGTTAATAGCCCTGCCGGGAGCCACCGTTTCTCAGTTCCTCAGCTGCCCCGCTGGGCTCTGCACTGGCCTGCCCATACCTGCATGGAGCTCACCCCTCCTTTTCTCCCTCCCGTTTAATCCTTTTAAAATTTGTTTTCTGTCACTCACACTGTGAAAGCTCATTTGCAGCCTAACACCAGCACTGATCCCTGTTCCCTTGTCCTTTGGTGGCACGAGTGACATTTAGATGCTGTTGAAGATGAGCCCTGGCTCCCTCCCTCCTCCCGATGCTTGCGGGGCTGCGGGGCCTTTGGGCAGGAGGAGCATCCCCGGTCTCTGCCTTTGGCAGCAGTGCCAGGAGGGGGCTGCTGTGCTCCTAGGGCTCTTTCTTGGTGACATGCAGTTTGCGACGAGCTGGAACACTCTCCGTGTTGAGCTGCTGGCTGGAAACGTCCATGAGTGTGTACTTGGCCTGGAGGTGATTGCAGGCAGCAGCACAAAGTGCAGGCTCTGGGGAGGTGCAGGACGAAAATGGTGTCTGCAGGGCTCTGCTGAAAGAAGACGTTAGTGTGGTGGCTTAGCAAAGATTTGTCATCTTGCTGCTGCACTTGGGGAAGCGAAGCTGCCAGGCTCAACGCTGCTCAGCAGAGTTGGCTTGGCTGCTGGTCCCTGGTGTTAGTTGTGACTTTCACCAGGACTTGACCACATAGATCTGTCCCTGGACTCAGTCTCGCCTGTTGCTGCATGGCTCGGTGTTGGTGCTTCAAGGGGAATGAGATTAATGTGTGTATGAGGAGACGACACTCTAGAGGGAAGAAGAGAGTTTTGGTGTGAAAGAAGCTGTCTTGCTTTCAGGATCTGCTTTACTGCTCTAACATTTGAGGGCATTTAGTCAGACTGCTTTATAGTATGGAGGATTCAGATTCACACTCCAGTGATTCTTGTCTCCTCCCTGACTGTTTTGCAGTTCATATGACTGGTTGATAACGCTTCAGGATCCCATGCTGTCACCCACCCATGACTTACTGGTGTTTTCCATTGCAATTCATCCTTTGGATTAGGATTATGGCTCTTGCCTGCTGTGGAGGCCACAGGGGAGTGGAGAAATAGGGAAAGGATGACATCCTCCTAGCCAGCAAGTGAGGAATGGATGTCCTCTCCTCCGGAAGGCATTTAAGCACACTTTGTTTCCAGGGGTTCAATGGGATCTAAACAAGAGGTTAATTACTCTGTGGAATTAGGAATGCTTTTCTGAATTGTGGGTGAATGGAAGGGATAATAAGTCAAACCAGCTTAAAACTCTTTGTCTTTTGTTTAGTTTTAGTGCTTGTCAAACTCCAGTGACTGGTTAGCACTTAGGAGAAGGGGCATCTTGGTTAAATATTCAACAGTCCATTCATTAAGGTTTGAGTGTCTGCTATAAACATCGTTTGAGACACCCAATAGATCTTCAGCAAACTCAAGGGAGATCTGACTTGGTGTTGCCCATGCATCCCAGGACAAAAAACCAAGCAGAAAAGAATCACTCCTGACTTTTTCTTCTCTTCAAAAGGAAAGTAATGCTAAAGATTTTCCACGTGCATTGTAAAGAAGCAAGAAGGAAAGACAACCCAAACAAAGAAAACTAAATTCTTTGCCAGTAAACTGTTTTTTTGTTAATTGGTTACTTTTAATCTTCTGGAGGCAGGCATTTCCAGGCTCGCTTCTTGTAGTAGAGGATGGAGAAATGGTCAGGTATTGCCACTGAGTTTCATTTTCTAAACATCCCTGCCTTTGCCTGTTCTTTCCAATCTGCCATCCCTCAGTGGAGCTCATCTTTCTAATTGCTGTAAAAAATATACAATTTTGCCTTTGGAAAAAACTCAGGACTGCAGTCCTGAGTTTCCACTACTGCTTGGGCTTGATTGATTGAGTTTTGCCCTTGGCAAAATGGTTACAGGTGTTTGATGCTGCCAGGGGTTTGGCTTTTTCTCTCCAGAATATTCCTCTTAAGTGTGAAATAGCCCCAGAGCTGCTCTTTCCCTTTAAATGTGAAAATAGGAAGAACTCTTGATCTTCCTTCCCTGAGCATTTGAGTTTGTTATCTCAGCACTTTAAATTAATCCTCATGCCTCAATTGTTTCCCTTTCTGTTTAACCAAAGCGCTGTGTAGGGAGGAGCAGCTGTTTTACTTCCCTGACTTTCTTTTGGCTCCTTCCTCCCTGATGCCCCTGGCATGGATGGCCCACCCTGCTCTCCTCTTTTGGCAGTGGCTCTGGAGTTCATTGGCTTCGGGGCAGGTTGTTCACCCAGGGGTGGCTTATTCCCATTACTCTGTGATGTGGGTGCAGAGCAAGCCAGTCTGGCAAGGGGCCACGCACGTGGTACCTGGTGCAGATGCTGGGATGCTCAGCCCCAAGCATGGATGCTGAGAAGGCAGGCAAGACCTGGTAGATGTCAGTTTTCTGGGTATTTTCTTATTGCGGTGGAGCCTGAGTGTTGCTCTGGCATGTTCCCAAGGTCCCGGGTTCTCACTTACACCCTGCCAGATTTCGGGCTGGAGGAACCCAGGCAAAGAAGCTTGTGCGTGATAAGGGAGGAAAGGAGAAGATTTATGCGAAAAGAGCAAAAGGAGATCCAGAATCAGAGGCCAAGTGTTACTGTCAAGTTGTGCTGTTGTGTGGATGATGATATTTTACTAGGCCTAGTGTGTATATATAGAGGAAAATAAATCATACACACACGCCCTGTTCTGAGCGCCGCGCACCTCCGGTGTGTGTATCTCTAATTAACCAGCTATGGAGAGGGAAACAGGATTGGAGCCCGCAACCTCAGCACCATTTGCCAATAAGCCATGCTCTCCATCCTAGCGGTGCCTACATTTATCTTTCCTGCAGCAGTGTTTAAAGTGAAAAGGGAGTATCAGGAGAGTTTGATAGGATCCAATTAAATTCCAGCAGATAAAATAATGATGAATTGCAGTTGAGCCCTGGCGAGACGCGATGTACATTACTGCCGTCCTCGTAGTGCGGGGAAGGAGTTGAGGTCATCAACTACAGAAAAATAGGACACAGCTGCAGCCTAAGCGCTCCTCCAGAAATGCAGCCCAGGGGTTTGTGCATGTGGGAGAGAGGGGGATTGCAAGGGAAATTTGGATATGTGGGTTTGGTCGGAGAGGGCTGAGAAGCTTTCTCTCCGCTGCCTTCCTTGGGGCTGGGTTGTGCAGTATGTGGCTGGAGTTTGATGGTTGCTTTGTGGCAAGTGGGGTAGCCTTGCCTCGGCTGGGCTGGGAAGAGCTAGTGCCTTGGCTAGTTGGCATGGGGCTTGCAGGAGCATCCTAAAGTGCCTCCAGATTTTGAGTGCCCACTCAGTGCTTGTGGCTCTGTCCCATGGGAATGCAGCTCCCCGAAGGCACCTTCTCAGACTGCTGAATCCCTCATCCCCAGGAGAGCTGAGCGACTCTCAGTGCCCATCATGGCTAGCTGGTGGGTGAGCTCTAGGCTGGCTAGAACCAAATGTGAGACCTTAAGGGGAGGTGGAATCCTCCACGTGGAGATGAGGTGAATGTGAGAACTGGAGATGTGAGGTGTTGGCTGTTACTTGGGAAGATACAAGATGACTGAGATAAATTTTGGGTGAAGAGCCTCAAGAAATGCTTAGCAAGGAGTTCTCTTGTCTGAAATATGTCCCTGCAGAAGGAGACCTTGCTGGGAATAGCTGCATCCAAGTTTGCAGGCCTGGCCCATCCTCTGTTAGTCTTTCCACATTGGCTTCTAGGGTCTTCCAGGTAGGGATGGGAAGGCTGACCGGGTTAGGTAAGGAGCCAAACTGCTCACTTCTCTGTTGCTGACTCACCTGAGGACATCTTTTCTCCCACCCCCTTCTGTGGACCATGCTGTGTGATGATGCTTCTTTTTTGGGCACTGTTGGTTTGCTCTTGGAGTTGTCTGTCATTTTTTTCTCCTAGAGCAAATGTCCTTTTCCTTTAACAGCCTCGTGGCAGTTGCCGTTCCACATCATCCTTCAGCACAGCTGAGTATGTCCTGGGTACCTCTGTAGAGCAGAAGGTGGTTTGATAGCAGGACTGCCTGGGTAGGAGCTTGCCCCTGCTCACACCTGCCCTGTCCTCCCCTCCCATGGCTCATCCCAGACCGCTGCCAGCCACAGCCATTGATTAACTGGGAAGTTAATAACAGTTAAGTGTTTAATGGATGTTTAGCACTGTGTTAGCTAGAAGCAGGGAGGAGCTGCCATGATGGGACTTGCTGGCTGCCGGTGGGCTCTTGCCTGGACCCTATGGCATTCTTCCCTGGATCCTGTGGCTGCCTGTGGGCTCTTCCCTGGATCCTGTGGCTGCCTGTGGGCTCTTGCCTGGATCCTATGTAAGCACATTTCCCCAGTTGATCCATAATGGTTGTGGGGCCTTCAGAGCTGGAACAGGGCTGCTGTTTTGCTCAGCCACCCCAGCCAGGCTGCCGCTGCCCCCCATGGCTGGGCTTGAGGGTGGAGAGAGCACCTTCCTTCCCACATTAGTTCAAGAGCAGCTGTGGGGAGGCCATTTGAGAGTGTCCTTCAAAGTAAGAGGTGCTTTGGAAATTAGAGAGGGTGGATCTTGGCATCCCAGGAGGCTGAACCCTGAGCTCCTTCGGCTGCAGCTCCTGCCTGCACACAGCCAAGCTGCTCCTCCAGCTCCAGCATTCTACAGGAACCAGTAGCAGCATCCAAGCTGTGGGTCTGCTGCCTGACTCTGCAGGGTAGGTGAGATGCTTCCAGTGAAAATGCAGACACTGAGGACACATTTGTCATTGATATCTGAGTTCCCTTGGTGATCCCACAATGCGAACACTAGCCAGGGCCATGACTCCTGTTCCTGCCTGCTGCTTCCCTCAGCACAGTCCTGTGCTAACAGCTGCTCCACTGCTCCCTGCCATCCACCTCAGCTCCACGCTGTTGCAAGTTCAGTATCCTCAGCGCCGTGTCCTTTCCTAGAGGGCACCTTCTCTTGTGCCCTGTTGCTGTCTTGGGATTGGTACATGAGGAGTTAATGCTCTCCCTCCCTCTCCCCTATTCTTCTTCCTCTAACCCACCTTCCAGAAGAACTAATTTCCAAAAGCAGCCGGGGCAGAGATGCAAATAAGTGTTTTGGACAGCTGCAGGCTGGATGCCTTCCCGAGATGCCAGGGCCCCAAATGAGACATGTCAGAGTACAAATTGAAAATGCCAATTTCACTTACACTGCCACGTGGCTCGTCACAGCTAAATTCTGATCCGGCGCTGCTGCTGCCGCCCTTTTCAGCACACGCTCCCTCTTGCTGCCAGGGCATGGTCTCCACTTGCTGTGGATCTAGCTGGCTTCTTGTCATGGTCCTGTAGGATATGTCCTTGGGTGGGCACGGGACAGAGGTAGCTGTGCAGATTTGGACTTCCAGCCTGATTGTGACTCCATCTTCCCAGACCTGGTGATGGGGATGTTGCTGAGAGGCTCTGGTTGTAGCTGGTCTGTAGTGAAGATGTGGCTGAATATCCTCTGAGTGAACACCATGAGAGCTGTTGTGTCTGAGAGGCTGCGTAGAAAGTGAATCAGGCTCCTCCTGGAGTGAGGAGATGGTGGTGGAGCCGTTGGGTGCTCAAGAAGGAGTTGACTTTGCGGTTGAACGTTTCATTTTATACAACTGCTTGATCAGAGGCCGCCTTCCTCCCCTGCATTTGGGTGGGACCACTAGCCTGAGTGTAGGACCACTAGCCAGAAGCTGTGGAGGTGTAACCCAGGACCAGATTTAGCCTCTCATTTGCACCTTGTGGAGTCGAAAAATGGAGTGAGGGATGCCTTTCCTCCCACATGATACTGTAGCCATGTCTCATATCAAGCACGTGCGCTGTTTTGGTGCTGTATCTGATGCTGGACTGTGCCTGGTGATGCTGGGAGAGTCAATGTGAGAGACTCGGCGTGGAAGGGACTAACTTTGATGGTGAGGTCAGAAGGACCCAAGCGTCTCTTGCTTCCCTCAACCACCTGGGAACACTGCTGTCCTTTGTGCCTCATGTTTGTGCCTCCTGTGGAGGCAGTTGAGCAGAGCCAACCTTCTAGAGTGATGCCTGGTACTGGTGAAGACAAATGTGCAGTGGGGCAGCAGCTGACGCAGTGCGGGAGGAGGTGCTGTGGCCACCTACTCCAGGTACAGCAACAGGGCTGCGAAAGGTGATGTTCAGGCTGGCTGGAGGTGGTGGCAGGGCTGTGTTCAGCCCGCGTCCGGGTGAGCTGCTGCTGGCGCATCCGCTGCTCCCTAACAAACTCCAGCAACCCATGAATCATTCATTTAATCTCTCCTGACACGCCTGTCATTTTCTCGGGCGAGAAGCGGGGAATCTCTTGCCGAAGGAGGTCATTAGCTGTCAGGGATGGTTCCGACTGCCTTCCTGCCTCTGTATCGATTAAACCTCTCTGCCTGCGTGCAGGAGCTGTGCAGGGAATATTGATGGGGCTGCTGGGGCTGGGGCTTGGATGTCAAGACAGGGAAGAATGGTTTGGGTGGGGAGGAGGCACTGGGTACTTCTGTACAGCAGCAGGAGCTGGGGTCTGAGTTTTGGGTCCCCTGGAGCTGGGGGCCAGGATCCCCTGGTGTCATCTACCTGCACGGGAGCTTGGGGGATCAGGGTGGTGATGCTGATATTGGAGCAGCTGATGCCCAGTGCACACAGGTGCCCAGGTGCACCACAGGGAGTTGGGGGTGTGGTGTGGAGGTGGTGTGGGGAGGGATGTTCTCCCAAGACCTTCCTGAGGGCTGGAATGGCACCAGACTGGCTCTCGGCTCTGTCCCACCCCGGACTGCATGACCATGACTTTGTGACATTGTGTTATGGGTGATGAGGCTGGATAGGACCACAGGGGACATCCTCCCACTGGGCATCAAGGGCAGCTCTACCAAATCCACTCCTGCCATGTGCCCAGCCTGTTCTTAAGCTTCACTAGTGACAAGTGTGATCTCAGACATTTAACTGAACATCCCTTGAGCAGGGATGACACATGGGAAGGCTTGGGTGCCTGATGGGGAGAGGTACGCATGTGCTGCACTGCAGAGACACCATCTGTTTCCTCCTCTCCCAGCAGCAACAACTTCAGGCCTTTGGATTAATGGATTTTGGGTCTATTTAGAAATTCTCTTTTTTGTTTTTGTCTTTTTTTAGCAGTCCAGTATACTGGTTTGCATGTGCTATATCCGATGCTTTGATCAGTGACTGTTCGATCTGTCTGTTCTGCCCAGCAAGTCTGAGCGAGACCCTCATCCCTCTCCTCTGGGTTGATGGCAGACATCCACATGACTGGGTTGTATGCCTCTCCATGCCCCTCAGTGGGGTGTTTCACCTCACCGATTAATGAGCTCTACTTCCTTCTATCCTCTCCTGCAGTATTTCTACGAAGGGAATGACATCAGCGACCTGCCGGTCAACTTGTCTGTGGTCTGGAATGGGAACTTCGTCATTGACAACCCCCAGAACATCCAGGGTGAGTGAGGGATTGGATGGGGGTAGGAAAGCAGCCCAGTGCCCCTCACAGGGTCAAGTCAACCCCTCTCCCTGGACCTGACTGCAGTTTGTAAAGTGCCTTGGAGTCGGAGTGATGATCCAGCTGCATCATTCAGATGGGTTTCTAAACAAGAGGCTTTTTCCTCAGCTTTGGGAGAGAGCCCAAAGCCCTGCATTGGCATTTGAGTCTGAGGTGCTCGTGCCTTTCCTGCGCATGGGATTTTACTTGTGGCATGTGTGCAATACTGGGGGTGAGAGCATATGCCCTTCTCCCCAAAGGCCCTTACCCACAGGCTGGGGGGTGCACAATGACCCCCTTGCTCCTCTTGCCATTGCAGCCCACCTGTACAAGTGTTCAGCCCTGCGGGAGAGCTGCGGTTTGTGCCTCAAGGCTGACCCACGCTTCGAGTGCGGCTGGTGTGTGTTGGAGAGGCGCTGCTCACTGCGGCAGCACTGCCTGGCCTATGAGAGCAGCTGGATGCATGCCAGCAGTGGAAACAGCCGCTGCACTGAACCCAAGATCACCAAGGTACACGGGGATGGATGGGCGGTGATGCCCTGTGCTGGGGGACTGAGTTGGAAGATAGAGATGGAGGGTGGGTCTCTCCAGTGGCTCCTCACAGCAACCAAATCTACTTGACGTTTAGGACTGAGCATCACTTGTTGCCGTTTTAATTTCCAAGGCTAAAACTCTCTCCACCACCCCTATGCAGTGGGCTTTCTGTCCTGTCTCTCAGTTTCCCACCACTCCTGTGCACGGCTAAAGGATCCTAGTAAAGCCGTTGCTCTAGGTTGCTCTTCCTCTTGTCACTGTGCACGCTGGTAGTTCATCATACTCCTTCCCTGACAGCTTTTATGACCTTCATTTAATAAGACTGCATATATTAATGTTTGCATGCCTGTCGGGCCAGGCTCCAAGCCCACAAGGAGGGACCAGTGGGTATTTCGGCTGGATACCTTCTGTTTACCTGCAGCTGGCTGGCTCTTGCTGGTGTTAATTACTGGATTCTTAGCACAGGATCTGATCTCTTTGGCTTTTGGCGTCTTATCTGATGAAAGCTGGAAATGAGAGTCATGCCTTCCCCAGTACTGCCTGCCTCTCGCAGGGTAGCAGTGCTGCAGTGTGCAGGGTGGCAGCCACGCGGGGAGAGAGGTGTCCTCTCCCCTGGCCATGTCCCTGCCTGCAGAGAGCCTGGCTTTGTGCAGTGCTGGCAGGAGAAGGGATCCATTCCCCGGGGAACGTGGGTTGAGCCCCAGAGCCTGCATTCCTATGAGGATGTCCACTGCTATGTGTGGGGAGGCAGGGATTCCCCTCCCCTATGGCTTCACATGATGTCTGGGCTGAATTTCCCAAAGTTGGACTTGTAGGGGTGCTGAGGGCAGAGGTCATGGTGGCCAGGTCACACTGGAGGTGGCCCAGGGTGGCCTCACTGTAGGCTGTGCCTTGTCCTCTTGTGCTCGAGTGGCCAGGGCTGCAGACATCCACACACGCACTGCTCACAGCAGCTCCCAGTGGCTGATGGTGTCCAGCCTTGGTAGCCGCTCTCCTGCCCTGAGTCATTGTACAATTTTACAGTAATTGCTGGTGCAGTGAAAATGGATCTGTTAGCAGATGGGCTTGACCTCGGTGCTGCTCTCCATTTGTGCCCTGGGAACTGGCAGTCAGCGTGGATGCGTGTCGCTGTTAGTGTGATGCTCTTCCAGTAGCCTACCTGTTGCCTGCTGCTTCGCACAATTCCTGTCCCACGCCCTGGGCTGAGGGCAAGCTTGGAAATAGTTGAGAACACTTTGTTGCAGAGGAGGTAGAGTGGGGTGCTGGGAAAAAAGAGGAGTCTCCTACAATGATTTTGGGAGGACCTGGAGTCTCCAGTCAGCCAGGTGGAGGCATCTTCATGGATGATGGGACTGTGCTGTGATATAACCATGAGTGAAGAATCACCTGCCCATCGCTTAGTGGTAGGACAAGTCCCCCTCTAAACCTCTGCAGGGTCCTACCTGGTGCTGGCTGTGACCCGCAGAGCTACATCCCTTTCCCTGGGAAGGGGCAATCTCGGCCTCAGTCCTGGCTGGCCCTGCTGCAGCTGCAGGAGCCGGGAGCGAGTCTGCTTCTTGTGCCCACAAGCCATTTGCTTGTTGATGTAAGACGAGCCTGTGAAACCAATTAGCAGAAGAGCGGTGGTGTTTGTTGGGGCTGAGAGTTCGGAGTTGGAAGAAGGAAAGAGAGGCTTGGGGCAGCCCCCATTCTCCTCGCCAGCTCCCTCCTCCCACATGCCTTGTTTAGCTGTGACCTTCCTGTGCTGGGCGGCCAATAATGTTGTTTCATTCCTGGGCTCGTTTCTCCCTGAACGCGTGGCCCTTGTTGGCTTTGCTCTGGAGGAGGAGGAGGAATCTAATGTGCCGGAGCAGCTTTTAACACTCGTTTAGAAACACCAAACAAACAGCTGCTTCTTGCCAGCTGCCCCAGTAGAGCTTGGTTTAGGGGGAAGACCTATCCTGATGGTGGCTGCAGCTGCCATAATAAGCCCCAATCCCAGTCTTGGGCAGGGGCTGTGCTGGGTTTAGGTGAACAGCAGTTCCCCACAGCTCTGAAGGGCTTTGTTGCCCTGTATATTCTGAGTTGTGGCTGCCTCAGCAGGAGGTGGGACCGCAGGCACTGATCCCCAGCTCTGCCGCTGCCCTAGAACATGTCCTGCACGCAGGAGGTCCAGCTCCCCCTGTTTAAATGCACTGAAGTTGATCAACCTCATGTGAATGCAGAGGATGGTGGTTAACTCCAGAGGAGCAATGGCTGCGGCGGGGCACTGCAGAAACGACCCCCAGCTCTGTATGGTCCATCAAGACTGGGGATGTGGACAGTGTCCAACTGCTGCATGTTTCTCACTGTCTGCTTGTCTTTGCTTGCGGGGGTGGCATCCAGGACTAGCCCTGTGGGAGGAGGAGGAGGAGAAGGAGGAGACTTCAGCTGGCTCAGACCCCAGGGCTGCAGCTGCCCAGATTTGCCAGGAATGCAAAGAGCTAGCACGTGCTCGGTTACAGTGTGAGCATGTCCTTAGCATGAGCCTGTCCAGGCACTGGACTTAACACTGGGAGATGCCTCCTGGTCCTACAGGGACTTCTGCCAGCACTGCAGGAGTAGGAGAAGAGGAGGGCATCGCTGCAACAAACCCATCCCTTTCTCTGTGTCAGAACACGCCTTTCTCCTAAACTGACTCAGCCTTGGTTACTCTCTCCCTTGCCTGCTGCCTGTGGCTGCCTTTTGTCCTGCTCCATCTCAGTGTCACTGGTGAAGCAACCCTGTTCCTGTCTGCAGCCCAGGCCAGGGTGCAGAGCCTTGCCATTTGTCCCAGTTGGTGCTCCAGGTGGGCACTGGACCCTGGGGCCAGCAAGTGCTGGTGTGAAACTGCCTGTAATTGCCTGGCTGCAGGCAGTTATGGGCCTGCGCCTCTGTTCATCTCTCATCCCGCTGCTGTCTGTCAGGCCACATCTGCCTGCTTTATTGGGCATCATCCTGGTAAATGAGGCATGGCACTGGGGTGAGGTCCCCTTCCCAGCTGGCCCTGGTACAGTATTTGCTGGTGGAGAAAAACCCTTTCCCCCTGCCTGCCATGGTGGAGATACTTTCTCCTTTGATGACACCTTGGATGTGGAGACCTCCTCCCTATGTATGTGGGACCTGGCCAAAGGCCAGGCAGATCCACGTGATCTTCTGCACTGGCTCAGCTGGAACCGTGGCTGATGCTGACCTGTCTCCTTCCCATCTGTGTCCTTGTCACCTGTGAGGCGGCTCTGTCTGAAGCAGGGCATCAAAATCCCAGCCCTCTGCTCAGCCACATCTGGCAGCTCCTGTCTTATTCCTAGGGGGATTTGTAGATGTGGCTGTCGCTCAGGAGGTCTTTCCCGCTCTGTGGGCTCCTTGGAATCACTCTGGCATTTATCATCACCCATCTGCTCCTCACTGCTCGTGGGGGAGTAACACACGTCCTACGGCTGCCCAGGCTGCAGCCTGCCTGAGCGAGGTGACCCTGTGGCTATGCTGCCTTGACCATGGCCATGCTCTCTCCTAGCTCTTCCCTGAGACTGGCCCCAGGCAGGGAGGGACCCGTCTGACCATCACTGGCGAGAACCTGGGCCTGAAGTTTGACGATGTTCGTTGGGGTGTTCGAGTTGGCAAAGTGATGTGCATCCCCATCGAGAGCGAGTACATCAGTGCTGAGCAGTAAGTGCCCGGTGAGGGGGGGACATTCCCCATATCACCTTGGTGGGTTGGGAGAGGGGTGCTGGCATTCAAATACTGCCTGTGGCTGCAGAAGACATGGAGCTGACTGGGCGAGAAGTACCTGATTGTTGTGGTTGCTCTGAGAGGGGCCTAAAGGCTTTGGGGAAGCTCCACTCAGGACTGGCAGTGCCAACAGCCACCACCTTGGTTTCTCATGATCCTGTGGTCATCTGGGACCTTTGATTGGTGTCAGATCTGTCCCTTCCTGAAGTCAGTCCGCCCCCACTGTAGCACAGGGAGCATCTTACTGCCGAGGCAATGAGTGCTCCTTCCCCACATCCCTTAGGATTGTGTGTGAAATCGGAGATGCCAGCTCAAGCAAGGTCCATGAAGCACGAGTAGAAGTTTGCATCCGCGACTGCTCGCCCAACTACCGAACTACATCCCCCAAGAACTTCACCTTTGTGGTAAGCCCCATGCCGAGGGATGGGTCTGACACTGTGGAAGTGTGGGGATACTGTGTGGTTTTGGGTGGTTTTCCAGGTGGGTTGAAAAATTAGCTGTCATTTCCCTGGGTGAGGGGCAGGCAGAGATTCCCTGAGCAGATGTTGGGTCATGCTGGTTGAATTTCTCCAAGGCTGCTGCTCTGCCTCCCCGTGGCACCGCCAGCCCTTAGCACTGAGCCTTGCTGCTGTCCCATGTCCCTCTCCTCTGCAGCCCTGTCACCTGCTTGGGGCTGCTCAGGGATGTGGTTTCAGTCTTTAGCCTGTCTGACACCAAGGATGATTTTTATCTTTGACAGACGCCCACTTTCTCCCGCGTGGTCCCAGCTCGGGGCCCTCTCTCTGGTGGCACCTGGATCGCCATTGAAGGGAGCCACCTCAACGCTGGCAGCAATGTCTCTGTGACCATCGGAGGACGGCCCTGCACTTTTTCAGGGTGAGAGGCAACTCCAGAGGCAGTGGGACCCCTAGATAGAGCAGCGGATGGGACCTTGTGCTGGGGAGCCATGAGGGACCCCAGGAGCCAGACCCTGTGGGTGACAGGAGGTGTCTTCCCCTGAAACCACTGTGTGTCAGAGGCTGCAGGAAGAGCCTGAAGAACGAGGATTTTTCTCTAAAAGCACAAAGCCCTGAGGCATGAAGTGGATAATTTTTAGATTAGGGATGATAATGGAGCGGCTCTTTAAATATTTTCCTGCGGTAATTACTGGTTATCAGCCCTAATCGCTGCTGTTTGCAGCAGCCGCGCAATGGGAACGTTCAGGAGCTGCTCAGCCTTTCCAGGCTGCCTTTTGTTTCATATCTTGGGTTTATTTCCTTTTTACCTCCTTTCTCTTCACCATGCCCCATCCCCCCAGCTCCATTCCCTGCAGTTTCAGTTTCAGGAAGGGAGAGGGGCAGGGGACTTAGAGGCAGCATCGTCTGCCTTCGGCCCCCCTTGCCTCCCTCCTGCCTGGGCTCTGATGGGTTGGGTGTTTCTGCTCCAGGAGAAGCGCCCGGGAGATCCGGTGCAGGACCCCACCTGGGCACACCCCTGGCGGCTCCCCCATCCTCATCAACATCAACCGGGCCGAGCTGAGCAACCCGGACGTGAAGTACAACTACACAGAGGACCCCACCATCCAGAAGATCGATCCCGAGTGGAGCATCAACAGGTGAGTTGGGAAGTGCCTGCTGGGAGCTTGTGGGACACGTGGTGGGCTGTTTATGGCACGAATCCCCTCCTCCTGATGGGTGGATCTCGGTGCTGCTGCGATAGCTGCCGTGCTGTGCTCCAGGAATGTGGCAAGAGGAATGTGAGCAATGGCTTGGCACTGAGGCCCTGCTAACTCCTGGCCTGCAGTGCTCAGCCTGGCAGGGGGGCAAGAGCAGAGAGCGCTTTGGATCTGCTTAATTTCAGCTTGACATTTGGTGGCGGCATATAAAATTAAAATATTTCCCATCAGGGGATTTTTTGAAATGTTTACATATTTTTCTAAAAGGTTTGAATTGGCTGGAGAGGAGGCAAAGGAATCCATTAAAGCACTAGTGCCAAGGGAAACCTTCCCCAGGGTGTTGATGAGGAGCAAAATCCCCAGGGGCATGGCCAAGCTCTCTGGGACCGTGGGGCTTTTAAGACCAAGCTGTGGAGAAAACCCAGCAGGGCTCAGCCTGCCCTGCCACCCACTGCCTGTGTGGTGGAGAAGGAAGTGGCACAGAGCACCTCCTCCTCCTCCCTGTTATGCTTTCCCATGGTGGATGTCTGGTCCCCTTTAACTTGGGAGCTGCCTTCACGCTCCAAACCTGGACACAGAGTGTTTGTGTTAATTTGCAGGTTTTATATCTCTAGTTGGCCTCTGGGTCAGCTGTGATTTGGCTGTGGTGCATGCCAGGGCTGATGACATCTGAGTGGGATAAGAGTCTCCCAGGGGATGGTGGTTCACCCAGGCTAGGGCAAAGGGGCATCTGGCTGGTGAGGGTGGGTGCTTCCCTCCCAGAAGCAGGGACTTGGTGCCAAGCTGCCTTTCCTAACCCATTGTCTTCATGTCTGTAGTGGTGGGACACTTCTGACTGTGACCGGCACCAACCTGGCTACCATCAAAGAGCCCAGAATCCGGGCCAAGTACTGCAGCTCGGAAAGGGAGAATGTAAGTTTTGCTGGCTGGGATTGGGGGAGAGCTTAAGGAGAAGGGATGCTGTCCCTCTGAAATGCAGGACAAAGCGCATCCCTTGCCTGTGAGGTGTGATGGTGTGGAAGGGCTGAGGTCCAGGGGCTACCATGCAAAGAGAGGCACTCATCTCCCCGGCCAGTGTGCTGCCAAGAGAGTGTTGAAATCTGAGTGTGTGACACTGGTAGGTGTATAGGATGTCTGCAGGATAGTGACAGAAAGAGCCTGTCCTCAGCAAGCTCCCACCTGCCACCCCTCACACATCCATTGCAGAAAGGAGTATCTCTCTGTCCCAAGGTGGGATATGGCACCTGTTGATGTAACAGAACAGGACAGGAGGATCTAAGTCAGAACCCTATTTCCAGAGCTGCTGCTTGCAGGAGATCCCTGTGGGTGTCTAAACCTGACCTCCCTGTCAGGAGCCAGGTCTGACCTTGGTCTGTGCCTCCTGCAGAATTGCACCGTCTACAATGATACCACCATGGTGTGCTATGCGCCCTCCATCGACAACCCTGAACGGAGCCCTCCGGAGGTTGGTGACCGCCCAGATGAGATTGGCTTTGTCATGGATAATGTCCAGGCCCTGCTGATTATCAACACTACCAACTTCGTCTACTACCCAGACCCTGTCTTTGAGCCGCTCAGTCCCACAGGGATGCTGGAGCTGAAGCCCAACTCTCCCCTCATCCTCAAGGTAAGGGAGCACGCACCCAAGGGCAGAGGGTTAGGATGTATTCCTCTGTGAAGGTGGCTTTTTGTCTGTCCTGGGAAAAGTCCAGCACTATGAGAGCACAAATTTACTTTATGATGGGTTTTTTAAAGCATTCCACATTGCACAAAAACTGACAATCTCATTCCTTGTTCCTTCAAAGGGCAGAAACCTGCTCCCACCAGCTGCTGGTAACTCCCGCCTGAACTACACGGTGCTGATCGGAGACACTCCCTGCACCCTGACTGTCTCTGAGACCCAGCTCCTCTGCGAGTCTCCCAACCTCACTGGCCAGCACAAAGTCACGGTAAATGCTGACGCTGATGCCTTTGCTTCTTGTGTTGCACAGAGGCTCAGTCTTTATCTCAGCACTAGCCCCGCCATGTACTGGTCCTCAGGAGATGACCAGATAGTCAGTGCACCTATGGGAGCATCCTTAGGAGCTGTTTTCATTGCTCTCCCTAATGATGTGTTTGGTAGGACCAAATACTTTGCCCTGCCCAGGCATGCTTAGCAGGGTGTTCCAGTGCCCTGGGTGGCCCTGGCTGCCCTGCCAACAACCTCTCCTCCCTGCTGGATGCCAAGACACAGCCTGTTCCAAGGTGGTAGGGGGTTCCCACACCTTCCCCTGGGTGCTGACTTGATACTGTAAAGAAGGCTCCTTTGTTTATGGGGTTGTAGCACAGCAGTGCTTGTGGTCTAGGACCCCCCCAGGTTGAAAGGGACCCAGCACGATCCTTCCTAGGCTCCCCACTCATGGGGTAACTCTCTTCACATCCCATCTGTTACTGTAATGTTGTCTGAATGAGATATCAAACTGTGCTTGCTCCGTGCGCGTGCTGGTGGCGTGTGTCCTGCATCCCATTAAAAAGCAACGCAGCACTCTGGACCAGCTCCTGCCATCTCTATGTTTTTCCACCTCCATCCTCCCGCCAGGCTGGGAGTCATCCCCCAGTTCCCAGCGGAATGAGCATGGCAGGAGGGCTACCCTGGGTGTATGCCTGCTGACGCCAGGTCTGTTTTTTCCCCCACCACGGTGCAGATCAAGGCTGGAGGGTTCGAGTTCTCCCCAGGAACGCTACAGATCTACTCAGACAGCCTGCTCACTTTGCCTGCCATCATTGGGATTGGTGGTGGGGGTGGTCTACTCCTTCTCATCATCATCATTGTCCTCATCGCCTACAAGCGCAAGTCCCGAGATGCTGACCGGACCCTGAAACGCCTCCAGTTGCAGATGGACAATTTGGAGTCCCGTGTGGCCCTGGAGTGCAAAGAGGGTGAGGGATCCCTGTGCTGTTAATGTGAGGGTCTTGGAGACGGTCTCATACTATCCCGAGGCTCAGCATGCTCCCACCCTTTCCCTGCTGCCTTCCAGAGAGGGAATGGGCAAAGCTGCTTTGTCAGAGCAAGCAAACTCATTTTGGATGGGATTTGGAGATTTTTCCAGTTAATAAATTCCCCTCCATTTATCCAAGTGGGAGAAAAGAGAGTGAGGAAGGTAGCAAGGGCTGCATGTGAACAGGCAGTCAGTCTCTCATTATATGACAGACGGATGCTGTGAAATTGGACAGAATTCCTTGTATGATCCTGCTGATGAAACCTAACTGCCCATTATCCCCCTGAGCTGGCTCCCAAGGCCCCGACCCTGCCAGCCACAGCCACAACCAGTCTGGGTGCTGTGGATGGAGCAGGTACCAAAACCAAGATAATAAAAAAGGGAAGAATATAAAACCCCTTTGCTGCCCCAAATCCCCATCCATACTCATGCCTGCGGATGGCACTGGTGACAGCGAGAGGGGAGCGAGCTGGTAGAGGGAATGGTGTCTTGTCTTCCACAGCTGGCAGATAAAAGGATCTGCTTTTAATTAAAAGGCACAATCTCTTCCCTGCCTTTTCTCTTTTCTAGTCCCACTAGTTACAGATAAGATAGCATGCCTTTCAAGCTGACGGTTTGTTTTTTCTCATCAGGCTGACGAGCCTGCAGTCCTCTGCCTGACTTTCAGCTCCCTTTAAAGTGCTGTTAATTTGATTTTTCTGAGGGTTCCCCCCCACTGCCTCAACCCCATTCCCTGGTGCATCTGCAGGACTCCTTTCCCATCAGCTTTTCCCTGTAGGTGCAATTAAAGGTTCAGGACCTTCCTCCCTCCCAGCCCCCCCCCAGCTGTGTCGCGTTCCCCTGGGAGTCGTGGCTGCCTCTGCTTGGATCGGGAGGTGCCAGGGTGGGTGTGTTCAAGCTCTTCTCTTGAGTAGTATTTAGGTCAAAAAGAAATGAGGACATTCTTGTGGTTTAGACTAACGATTTCCCCCAGAAGCTCTGGCTTCGTTCGAGCCTTGCTGTTCTGTGCTGCCCCCACCATCCCTGGGAGGCTGTGAGTGCTAAGCAGGGGGGATTTGAATGCATGGGGACTTAGCAGTTGTGTTCCCAAATCTATTACTTCATTTATTCTGGGGAAGTCATCCCTGCTGTCTGTAACTCAGTTTCTCCATCTGTGAGACGGAGACAGCAATCACATCCTGCTTCGGGTAGAGATTCTGAGCCGATTCACATCTAGGGGGTTCCATCCATGGGGTGCTGGAAAGTGTGGGAGAGGCTGGGGATTGATGCTATGTAGTGGGTCTCTGGGGTGTATGCTTAATTCTGCTTTTCTCACCCCAGCCTTCGCTGAGCTGCAGACTGACATTAACGAGCTGACCAATGACCTGGATGGGGCTGGCATCCCCTTTCTGGATTACCGCACCTACGCCATGCGGGTTCTCTTCCCGGGGATAGAAGACCACCCTGTGCTGAAGGAGATGGAGGTGTGGTACTGTCTGTCTGTCTCTGTAGTGTTTCATGCTGGGGATGTGTCCCTGCATAGTTTTCTGCATGAGTCCCTATGCCCAAGGCATAGGACTGGAGAGATGCTTTGTTCAGGTGTTGGCCCAGCCCGATGCAGCAGAGTGACTTGCTGCGTGGCAGCCGACGCAAATGTGGACCGACTGCCAAATGGTTACTGCACTCTCTGACATTAATATCAATATTTATATTAATATCATTGCTGCTGTCATTTTCTACAGCACTTGCTTTATTCAATTGGGTTTGTTTGATGCCTGACCGGCCGCTCATTTCTAGCAGCCTTGTCCGACATCGCCTGCTTGCTTGGCTCCATTTCCTCATGCATAACCCATCCTTGGCATCCTTCCTCTTCTCCCCAATCCAGCTCCCTCTCATGTCCCGTCCTCCCCATGTCTGTCTAATTTAGTACATGCAATTGCACAGCAATTGGCTTCTCGTTTGCTGGGCTGCTGAGGCCACTCCTGATTAGAGAAAGGAGGGGACTGACCTTAGGTTCCCCTCACTGCTGACCCAGCACAGTAATTAATGTCGATGTGGGCTTTACAATGTATTTAGGAGAAGTAATCGGCCCTGGTGCAAGATGCACGGTCGCTAATTACAACACAACAGGCTCTTACCAACTGCAAGTGCACGTGCTGGTGTTGTACGCCAGCATGGCTACAGCGCAGGGGCCCTGGCCTTCTGCCTACTCTCTTTCCCTGGTCCCTAATCCCAGCTCTCGAGGGCGGCGGGGTCCCTGTTTCCATGGATTTCCTCTTGCAGCTCAGGTTTCCGGATGCTCAGAGCCACAGCAGGCATGTGCGTAGTTCTCCCTGGGGCGTAGCCCTTCCTGTCTGCAAATGCCTGATTCTCCTCTCACCTCTGCTTTTGCTTTTAAGGATTTTCCCTAAAGAGAGAGGGGTGGAAAGGATATGAAAAAGAGTATCAGAGGAAGAATTTTGCATTGACTGTGTCAGGCTGGGTAGGAGTTCGTCCCTTTCCAGATCCTAATTCAAAACATCCCACTTGAGAGAGCACACCAGCTCAGCCTGGCCTGGGAAACAAGGGGTTAAAGTTGCAAAGGAGAAAAAAAAATCCCCAAAAGAGATTAAATAAAGCAACTACAGTTGTGTAAGCTTCATATAATTTAATCAGGTTTGCTTTTATTTGTCTGTTTACTCAGAGTGTAACATTAGCTATTGCAAGTGACGGGAAGGAAACGGCGCTTGCTCACGCACACGCTAATCCGCAGTGAGCATCAGCCTGTTGGTACTGGCTCCCTTTCTCTTTAGGTTTTGGGGGTGGGAGGTTTGTTGCTTTGCGTGTATTTAAGCCTGATTAAATATTTAATTCAGTATTGTTCATTCATTTCTGCTAATGATCAGCAAATTAAACATGGGAGCCCAGAGAGGCGACAGGCCTGGGGGGAGTTTCAGGCATTGCTGTGCTGCTTGTGATGGGAGTTTCACGTCCTCCCTCGCTTCCTGCCAAGGATCTGATGGAGTGGGCATTGTTGGGCTAGACCTCTTTCCCATATTATCAAGATCCTGCCGCTCTGCTAAAGGGAGAAGACCTCTTGTCCTGTGGTCTCTTTTGCCTGCTCTTGGCTGCAAAAGCACCAGCAGTGCACAGGGATGGGGATGCAGCATGTCTCCCTCTGCCCCTGTTTTACTGGTGGGTCTTGAAGGTCTACAGAGCAGCTTCTGTGCTCCAGCCAGCTCTTGGATCTTGAGGCTGAGGAATCAACTGGCATCTCTGCATGCCCCCAGGGAGCAGCTGATGCTGCTGAACCACAGCCATCTGCCTGAGCTACTGACATTGTTGCATCAAGGTCCTCACATGGTCTGGACAGAGGGACTTTGGAAAAACATAATTTAAAGCATTTCTGCTCCTAGCAGGATGTTATCCTCTGACCTGCATTAAGGGAAACTGAGCCATGTGCTTGCTTGTGTGGGGCCTGTGAGAGGAGCCCCGGAGATGGGAGCAGAGAGGGTTTCCCATTCACCCATCATCTTTGTGGGATGCTCTGGAGCAGCCATCATCACTCACCTGGACGGTGATGGTGACAGTGGCACCTGGCAGCTCACATTACAGAATTGACAAGGACTGGTTGGGAAATGGGGGTTTTGCCCAGTAGGAAAGAGTATTTTGAAGGGGGAAGTTACAACCATGTGGAATTTCACGGAGCTCCAGTCCAAAGTTTTGATTGAAGTTAAATGATTTGAGGTGTCAAAATCCTGTTCTTCATTTTGAGTTGCTGTTGTGAAATGAGAAGCGTTGTTTTGTCTCCAAATATTGACATGAAATGAAATTTTTCACTTATTCTCCCAGTCAGGAAGAGAAGGTGGGGAAAAAAATAATTAAAATTGACATTTTACCACGGCAAGGCTTTTATTCAGAGGAAACCATCTTTTCTAATGGGAAAACATTATGTTTTAAAAAAGTTGATTTCTGATAAGAAGTGTGGTTGGGGCTGACTGGAGCTGAGCTGATGGTGGCAGTGTGGGGATGAAAGCACCCCAGCCCAATCACTGGTTCTGAAATACACCTTCAAATGTCTCAAGAGGAAAAGGAGTATTTCAGGCTGTGTCTGGAGCAGGGCAGAGCCAGGTTTTTGCTGTTTGCTTCCCTATCTGAAATCCAGCCCCTCAAAACCAGGCAGCTTACCTGCTGGCAGAGCTCAGGGTTGTGGCTTCATTTGCTTCCTCTGCAATTCCCAAAGCACGTGTTGCAGTGTCTTGGGTGGGAATTGAGCTGCTTGTTAGGTGAAATGAAAAATTGTAATTTGTGTGTGTGTTTGGAAGAGAAAGAATGTTTGTTTATTGGAGGGAAGTTCCTCTATGTACCTGCACGTGCATGGGAGAAAGTCTTTGTATGGAAGCGTGTGTATGTATTTACACCTGTATCTACATTGATGTCGTGAAACTGTGTTAACCTGATGCTGAGATATTACAAACTAGATAATACTTCTGGAGGGAACTGAGGTTGATCAAAGAGAAAGCTTTGTAGTATGGAGAGAGCAAATCCAGCCACATTCTGACACTTTTCCATCCCTTCCTCCTGGGAATGAATCCAAGGTCTTGTGCAGCCCAGCCAACTTTTTCTCATCACCCTCCCCCTCATGCCCATCTCCCAGCTTTGCTCTATCCTTGTAGGTCCAGGCGAATGTGGAGAAGTCCTTGACCCTCTTTGGGCAGCTCCTGAACAAGAAACATTTCTTGCTGACCTTCATACGCACTCTGGAGGCTCAGCGGAGCTTCTCCATGCGGGACCGTGGCAATGTGGCCTCCCTCATCATGACAGCGCTGCAGGGCGAGATGGAGTACGCCACAGGTGTGCTGAAGCAGCTTCTCTCTGACCTCATCGAGAAGAACCTGGAAAGTAAGAACCATCCCAAGCTGCTCTTGCGGAGGTGAGTGACCATCCGAGAGGCTGGAACTATTGGACAGTGCCCAGGCTCTTCTGAGCATATGGACATGAGCTGGTGCCCTTCAGGGATGCTGTCAGTGATGTCTTTTGGTGTTGGCTGTGGCAATGTCAGTGCTGGGTCTGTGGTCCAGTGTTACCTTACCTGTCTGCATGCAAGTATGAGAAGGCTGTGGAATCACTCAGCTACAGCCAACTCAGGAGTTGCCCAGGGGATGTTCTCACTGTGATTTGGCCTGAGTTGGTTTGTGTGGTCTGGGAAGGAGGGAGCAAGATGCTCAGCAGCAGCCAGCCACGTAGAATTGTAGAATCCTTAGGCTGGAAAAGGCCTTTGATATTATCAAGTACAACTGTACCTGTCCACTACTAAATCATATCCCGAAGCACGTCATCTACCTGTCTTTTAAATAGCTCCAGGGATGGTGACTCAACCACCTCTCTAGGCAACCTGTTCCTTCACTTAATAACTCTTTCTGTGAAGTTGTTCTTCCTTATGTCCAAGAACATCCTCCCTGGTGCAAGGAGGATGTATGCTGACGTCAGATGCTGTTGGTTTTTGCTGCAGTGATGCTCCCATCTTCCTTCACTTCTCTGAGTGACCAGGCAGTCCCACTTACCTGTCAGCACGTGGGACAACTCTTGCCTTGCCTGGCTGCTGCCTTGCTGCATGGCATCCTCTGCAGGCAGAAGGCAGGAATCTTCCTTTCCCTGTTGCCTCCTTGAGGCTTGCCCACCTTGCCAGGCATGTGGGGATTTTCCTAAAGCCAAGCGGGTCTTTGCAAGCTGGGAGCCTCACTCAGGCTGGAGGGGAGTGCGAGCAGGAGGCAGCCTGCCAAGCCCTGCCATGAGTCTGCCTGGCCCATCAATATTTAATAATAGCTTTGAGCTCTCCTTCATCACGGCCTGATGAATATTGAAAGGTACACCAAGTGCTGAACAAAAACAATTAATAAGCTCTACCAGCCCAGCTCGAAGCCCTCCAATGCCATCTTATGTCTCTGCACACCTTTTCTGTGCCTCCCTATTTCTGCCTCCACCAGCCCAACGCCATCAGCCTCCAGTAGTGATTCAGGGGCAGCTGAGAGCCACAGGGCTGGCACCAGAAATACCCAAGAAAACCAGGGCATGTTTCAAACATCAACCAATGTTCATGGCATGGCCAGACCAGACAAAGCCTTTCAGTAATTTTGTGCCTGGAGAAGAAACAGTCGTGAGCCGGTCCCAGTTACATCCCTGCTGCCTTACCTACACCAAACTTCACTGAAGTATTTAAACTGCATTTCCAGCTCCTGGGTCTCTCAGAGCATCACTAAACCACTGCCATTGGAGCAAAACTCCAGAATGAAGTAAATCAATAAAATATAAATAAAAGGCAGTGTGAGGAGGCCAGCAGCTGCAGTGGCTGAGCTGTGGGAGTGGCACAGGGGCAGAACCAGCTCTGGGAGAACCGGTAGCCCAAGGACTGTCAGTCTCCTGCCACAGAGCTCGAAGGCCCATCCTAGGTGGAGATGCAGGAGGTATAGCACAAGGATGAGGTCCCCTGGCCAATATCTTGCTCAGCCTCCCTGAGTGATATTTAATGAAGAGACTGTTCTTTCTGCAGCCACAGTGCAGAGCAGGCGGTGCTGAGGGCTGTGCTTCTCCATCCTTTTGATTAGCCCTGCTGTTGGGCGCAAGAGTGTGCTTACTGCCCAGGGCAACTGGATTAACATTGATCTAACTGGAGAGAGCTGTTATTTATTTCGTTATTGGATAATCCTCTCATTGCTGTGGCATCTGTCCCTATCATGGATAAAGAGAAACATCCACTGGAGCCCGGGTGGTGGCACTTCAGATGAGTATTACAGGCTTGTCTGTGAAGAACCTGGTCTGGGGCCAGGGGGGATGTCTGCTATGTAACTTCAGTCCAACCCCTCCTTCGCTTTCTCCCCATGTCTCTTCTGCCTTTTTCTTCCCCTTGATGGATTAATCTTTCCTGGCAGGTGCAGAAAGGCTTGGAGGTTCAGGTATTACTGTCCCCTAGTGATTTAAGGGGAACCGTGCGATTCCGGGGGGGCCACAAAGGACTAAGCACAAGAGAAAGCCTGGGATGGGACCATATGACCCAAGTCAATTTGAATAAACTCTGGGAAAGTGGATTTCCTACTCCAGCCATCTGGCCATCAGAAACTGCTCTTGGCCCATCTGCTGGGCATGACATTGCCATTGGGCAGTGGTGCCATTGGGCAGTGAGGCTCCTGGTGGCTCAGAGGTTCAGATTCCTTCTGGCTTTTGCTTCTTGAGCCCATTTCTGTCTGTTCCTCTGGTGCAACAAGAATGCAGCCACATCGCTGTAGTTATTAGTATTGCTTGTGCTTTCAGGAGCATCTGTGTTTGCCAGTGGCTTATCTGATGATTAATAGATGGATAAGCTGAAGAAGCTCAGCCAGAGAGGGTTGGGGGGCAGGCTGTTATTCTTACTTTAAAGGAAGTGAAAGCCACTTTAAGAACAATGGGCATGTTAAGGGGAGTTTTAATGTTATGGGAGCGAGACGAGGCTGTGGTGCAGAGACAGATGTGTTAAGCTGCCCTTGGAGGGCTGCACAGTTCACCTCTATCACCCTCAGCTCCCTCCATGCCAGGCTGTCCCCTTCCTCTGGTGCGGCACGTTCTGGCTGTAGTACCACTACCCTGAGATCTGTTCAGACACACCACGTCTCACACCCATCCTGTGGGGTCATGCTCTCCTTCTTGTCCCCATGCTATGTGATGATGCTCCCACACAGACACAGGTGACTTCACTGGATACTCCCTGCCATGCTGCTTTGGAGCACAGTGGCATCTGGATTTGAGCCATGGTTTAGAAAACATGGTCAAGATCTAAATTTGCCTTGCAGCCTCAGGTCTTCCCTTCAGGCCTTGCTTTAAATGGGGAGTTTGAGGAAGGTTTGGTGATACTTCACCTGGCTTGGTTGTCTCATACAATCCTCCTGTGGAGGGAGCTGCCAATGAGACATGACAGGAGGTACCAGGGAGGAGTGAAAAGCTGTTCACCCCCTGGGTGAGACTCTATGGGACAGGGTTGTGCTCAGCTCTCTCCAGTTCTTCAAATATGCTGGGCGCCAACTTGCTTCTCCCTTTGCCTTCTCTCAGCCTTGTGGGTGAACAGGCTTTTCCACTGCAGCTTTTGCTGTCTGTGTGTGCCCCTTTGCTTTGAAGCTCCTGCCTTTCCAGATGTGACCTTTTAAAGCCAGAAATAATTTAGCTACAGTCTAAGGCTGAAGTGGCAACAGGTGAGATCTGAGACCTTTAATATCCTCTGCTGATGGCTTTGCTCTCTGCCTTCCCTACAGAACAGAGTCGGTGGCAGAGAAGATGCTGACAAATTGGTTCACATTTCTACTCTACAAGTTTCTGAAGGTGAGTTTGGGCATGGTTGGCAACCTGGTGTGGCTGGGGAGGTGGTTCCTGTCTCACTAGAACAGGCAATGTTGTACCCAGAGCCTGGGCTGACGTGCTCCTCAGCACTGCCACTCTCTCCTGGAGCAGAGATTAGTTCCCAGGCCTCTGTTCCCATCTTGTGTTGCTGAGATGTGGTTAGTGATTCTGGGTTTCCTTTTGGGGAAAGTGCTGAGGCTGAGGAACGAAATCCAGATGAGGATTGCTTAATGCATAGTGGGTTTGAGATCTTTGTAAAAGTGCCTGGAGAATGGATAAATCTGAAGCAACTCAGCTGAGTCTTGAATCCCTTCGGAGTGGTCCCCTTTCCTCTCTCCTTGCCTCTGCTTGTGTAACTTGGGGAGGAAAAAGCCCCGGGAGCTGGTACTTCTGTAGACATGACTGTGCTTGGAGGATATTTCTACCTGTTTGAGCTGTAGTTCAATGTGCTGTGCTTTTCACCTAACACTGCTGCTTTTCCTTCATCTCTCTGACACTGAAACTCCTTATTAGGGGAATCATTTCCCTCAGGCATCTCTGCTGCTGCTTCCTCTCCAAAAGGTGCTGCACTGGCGATGGGTGCCCCATGGGCCTGTTGGCAGCCAGGGATGCAGCTCTCTCTGTAGTCTGTTCATGAGGGTACGGGTGCCATTGGATCTCCTCATGCCCCTGCCTGTGTTGACGAACCCGTTATCTTGAACTCACTTTTTTCCCAGTTTCCCAGCAGAAGAGGATGCCAAGGTGTAAGGGCTGCTTTTACTACTGGTTCACCCAACCCATATTGAGAACATTTTTCCCATCAGCACCAGTGCTTCTACCTGCTAGAGTGACAGCAGCAGCTGTGTGAGTTATGCAGCTGCGGCTCCTACCTGTGAACCACTGGGCTGGTCCTTCTGTTGCTTCAGGATGACACTGATGGGGCAAGCAGCATCTCTGATCCCACTGTGGGTTTGTCAGCCAGCAGAGCTGTTTCTTGGGATGCTGCCTGGTGTCAGCGCAGCGAGGCTGGGTGGCACGCAGCTGGTTTTGTGGGATTTCATCCCTCATTAAGATAAAGAGGGTTTGAACCATTTCCAGCCAAGAGATGAGAGCAAGCAGGAGTCTGTGCAGATCTCAAGTGATCGTCAATGAGAGGTGATTTATAATATCACTTACATGCACTTGGCTTTCTGCCTCCATCGAGGGATAGCCTGTATCTATAAAAATCTAGCTATAGCATGTGGCAGGCTGCTTTCCAGAGGTGGGAGAGGAGAAAAACTGTGCTGGTTGTGGGGAGATGGCAAACATCTTGCTGCCTTTTTGTGCTGGGGCTTTGCTCAGTGCGGCCACACTCCACGCCTGCAGTGACAGTACCTGGTGGGACCAGGTAGGACACTGGCAAATGGCTCTTCGGGCTCTGTGAGGTTGGTGGGACAGGCAGGAGTAGGTCTTGCTGGGGATGAATTCCCTTAGGGCTCCTTGAAGCAAGACAAGTTTGTGCTTTGGCCAGCCAAAGTGCAGAGCACAGCCTTTGAACACCCACAGTGGTATTTTTGTGGGGGTGAATACACCTGGAGGTGGTAATGGGGAATAAGAAGGAAGAGCTGGAAGCTGTCAGAGGGCAGGGAGGCTATGATGTCGTTGCCATCATGGAAACGTGGTGGGTTGACTCATATAACTGGAGTGCAGCTACGATGGGGTACAAACTCTTCAGTTGGGATAGGAAGGGTAGGAGAGGAGGCAGGGTAGCCCTCTTTGTAAGGGAGGACTTGGACACCATTGAGATGGATTGTGGCGATGAGGAGATTGNTGTCTCATACAATCCTCCTGTGGAGGGAGCTGCCAATGAGACATGACAGGAGGTACCAGGGAGGAGTGAAAAGCTGTTCACCCCCTGGGTGAGACTCTATGGGACAGGGTTGTGCTCAGCTCTCTCCAGTTCTTCAAATATGCTGGGCGCCAACTTGCTTCTCCCTTTGCCTTCTCTCAGCCTTGTGGGTGAACAGGCTTTTCCACTGCAGCTTTTGCTGTCTGTGTGTGCCCCTTTGCTTTGAAGCTCCTGCCTTTCCAGATGTGACCTTTTAAAGCCAGAAATAATTTAGCTACAGTCTAAGGCTGAAGTGGCAACAGGTGAGATCTGAGACCTTTAATATCCTCTGCTGATGGCTTTGCTCTCTGCCTTCCCTACAGAACAGAGTCGGTGGCAGAGAAGATGCTGACAAATTGGTTCACATTTCTACTCTACAAGTTTCTGAAGGTGAGTTTGGGCATGGTTGGCAACCTGGTGTGGCTGGGGAGGTGGTTCCTGTCTCACTAGAACAGGCAATGTTGTACCCAGAGCCTGGGCTGACGTGCTCCTCAGCACTGCCACTCTCTCCTGGAGCAGAGATTACTTCCCAGGCCTCTGTTCCCATCTTGTGTTGCTGAGATGTGGTTAGTGATTCTGGGTTTCCTTTTGGGGAAAGTGCTGAGGCTGAGGAACGAAATCCAGATGAGGATTGCTTAATGCATAGTGGGTTTGAGATCTTTGTAAAAGTGCCTGGAGAATGGATAAATCTGAAGCAACTCAGCTGAGTCTTGAATCCCTTCGGAGTGGTCCCCTTTCCTCTCTCCTTG